>OW121806.1:460000-675000 GCA_933228885.1 Leistus spinibarbis
AAATAATAATGTTAAATTATAGCTACAACGTGTTTACTTTCTTTTACAATGTAATAAGGTAGTTCTTGTGATATTGGAGATAGATCAAAGAATGCATAGAGTAAACATGCACTGCCGGTTTGAATATTTTTCTCAAAAATAGTAGGTGCATAACTAGACCATATGCGAGTTTTATAATTTTACCTCCGACAGTTTCGGCTCTAGAGCGTTCACCCACAGACAGACACACACACAGATGTCACTCCGAAAATAGTCACATTCGATTCAGGGAAGCCCAAAACGTGTATATCCGTTGAAATCTCGAGTTCAATTTTTTTGGTGATCCCTATATATACTTATTACTTCGTAAAAGTAAGTAGAAATGTACCAATTACGAGAAAACCGCCTTGGACAATCTTAAAATTCTTATTTATATTGTCATGGAAATGCATTTGTGAGAAATTTAATTTTTTTTATCGTGTAAGCTATGAGTAACATAATTTGCTAGTTATTTATATTTTATATAATTGCAAAACAAAAACGAATGATACTTGATAATGTAAATTTATTCTAGAATCAATCTATATAATATATTTGCTAACAAAATTAAATAACACATAATTCGTATAATTTCAGAGTTTACTGTTGAGTTTTAGATGATGTATTGGTTTTTTTTTGTCAATGTGTGTGGGATATATTTTTCCAATGAAAACTATATAAGTAAATGTTCTGTGTTGGCCAGAACCAATTTTTTCACGTTGTGAATCTCCACATTCTAAAATTAATAATTATAATTTTATATTTAAAATTTTAGTGATCGCATTAACAGACTGGTAATAGTTGCCATTAATCAATAATCTAGTAGTAATAAATAGGTTATTTTCATTAAAACATCAGTGGTTGCATATCTCGAAAACGGCACTAGAGAAAAAATGATTAGAATAAAAGTTAAAGATATTGAAATTTCCAACTGAATTTTTTTTTTCGATAAATGTACCATTTACTCAAAAATTACTTTAAAAATAACTATTTTATATTTACAGTTTCGTAGTTCCAATAAATTAATCAATTAGATATGTTGCATATCCCGAAATGGGCACTAGATATAGAAAAAAAAATTGGTATAAAAGTGAAAGATATTAAAATTTCTAACAACCTTTGTTTGAAAAGTTTATGTAAGAAATGTATGGTATGCTTGTTTGTTGTTAGATCTATTAATATGTAAACGTGCATGTTGCTTTGTTTCATAAGTCAAATTAAATTTAGCCACAGTTTAGTCTAGCATATCATTTATTCTTGTCATTTCAATCATATCCTCATTGCTGTATTTTGAAACTTTTGAGCAATATCACAATTATTGCTCATAAATTAGACAGTGGAACAGTACACAAAATGAGGAAGAATAATAGTATTTTAGACGACTCTAGTACTCCATGTATACAAATTTATTGAAATTCTGTATATATATATATTTTTTTAGCAATCTTCTTACATATGTACATATTGCATATGAAAAACAAATTTCAATTTTCTTTCAAACAATAAATATGTTGCCTTGATCTGGTTTTGTATTAGATTTGAATCCAATTGGAATTCACTGAGAAAGCACCAAACGAAAAATTCATCATAAATCATTGAATAGCATATTGGCATGAGTCGACGGATATACAAGACAATGCAAACCTTTCAATCGCCATTCTCGTAATAAGACCACACCATCTCATCTGGCCATCTGTCTACGTACGACCTTTCGATCAACAGTATCAAATCCAGAAGCTGAAGTAACAAGCACTAGAATTAATATTGTAAATATGATAGATTAATTTGTCCTCTAGAACAACTGCAGAAAGCTTATACGTAGGTAGAATTAGATATTGTACGTTTTAAGAAAAGGCACTAGTATATTATTATCATCCATCATCATGTTCATAAGACACCGGGTGTATAAAGCCTGTGCGATAAGACTTGATATTATAATCGATCATGTGTTCTGGAACTAAATGATGTATGACGAATTTATTGCATATTATCGACTTTATCCTTCTGGATACCTGTATCATCAATATTTGAATAAATTCAAGCAGACAGGAGTCCACATGAACAAGAAGTTATATTTCTGCGTGTTCGTAAAGAGTTTTTTTACAAAACCAATATCTTAAAACACACGAGGGAAACCTTGTTGCCAACGGCCACAAGCTGTGACGAAAGTAAAGGCGACTTCTTTACTTTCTTATGCGCAGTAATAAGTAAGTTTGTAACCGTGAACATTTTCGAACACGAGATTTCACCGGAAATACACATTTTGAACCCCCTGAATCGAATATGACTATTTTCGAAATTGACATCTGTGTGTCTGTCTGTCTGTGAACGTTCTAGAGCCAAACTGTCCAACATAAAATTGTGAAACTTCAAACTTAAGACTTGTGTATGGTCTATTATTATTTTTGAAAAAAAAACTAAAACTGGAAGTGCTTGCTCACTCTATGCATTTTTTGTCCTTTCTCCAATATCACTAGAATGACTGCACTTATGGCAAAAATAATTACGTTTATAATGGATGATATTAATAATGCGTATAACTTCTCTTTCAAAAAATATATATATATTTAGATTCAGGATGACGAAATAAGATTCGTTTGAAAAAGGAATATTTTGTTCCGATAATTTTACAAACACAAGACCGAATGCTTAAGCTCTTCTGTAATTCGTACGACAAGCCAAAAACCATTTCACGCGACCATACCGATCTATCGGAAATTTTAAAATTCATTGTAACTTACAGTTGCATTTCTGATGGATAATCCGCTGTAATTAAAAACGGAATGATAAATTTCATTGGCAATTCAGCAGTGAATATAGTTTGTCATATTTAAAAAAAAAATATGGTACAGGAAGTCAAATGAATGCTAACGCTAACGTAGGTACATAGGTTGTCTTTATATAACTAAGTAAAAAGGTGTGTAACCACATTATGGAGAAGAGTGTTTTTATGAAAAAACTTATATTAACTTGAATAAATAAAGAATCTGCATCTAAGGATCTGAATTTTTCCAAGAAGCCACTTATACCAGAAAATCTTTGTATACACACATATTTTTACATTCTTTTACGAATTTAAGAATTAGGAATGTATTGTAAACCTTAAATATTTCGAACCCGGGAATTTAACGGAAATACACATTTTGACAATGCCTAAATTGAAGCAAACTATTTTCAAAATAACATCTGTGTGTGTGTGTTTATGCATATTCTAGAGCCAAAACTGTTGCTTTGTAAATTTATGTTTTGTATATAGCCCAGGTGTGCACCTCCTATTTTTGAATACAATATCTTAACAGGAATTAACGATTTACTTCTGCTATTTTTTCAATATCTCGTTAACGGTATGAGTTAGAGAAAAAAGTATTTATGAAAAACCGAGTTAAGGCTGTTCCACTTTTAATATTAGGTACCATAATTACTTTTTTCATTGTTTTCCAATTTGAGTATCTGTACTGTAGACGCAATATTAATAATGATCTGCATATAACGCAACAAGGTTAAACTGTGGTTGTAGGATGAAGTGGTTGAATGATCATAATTCATGTAGACGAATGATGGTAGACGTGGTAAAATGATTGAGGCAACTTGTGTGGTATATTTTAACCTATAACCTAACCTCATCACATCATTTCCACAAGTCGAAACATGTGCGTATAATATATTGAGGTACAGCGAACTGTAACCTCTCACCAAAACAATTTACATAACCCACATTGTAGTTCGGTATTCCCCAATTGACATTGATATTCCCAGATTCAATTACACATTTATAATAACAAACCTTTTGGTATATTGATTTAACATGTAGGTTTCTAGGTATTTAGTGTTAATAATAGAAATTGTTTTCTAATAAAACTTATATAACAGTTTATTGGTAAGGTTTGTTGATGCTGGAATACATCAACTTTCCCATAAATGGGGTTCAGACCTGCTTATATCTCGTTTTCTGTCTTGCAACGACAAATACTTAGTAATTTCTGACAAAATTATTTATATGCTTCATATAAATAATTTCGAAAAATTTACTACATAGAACCACACAAGATCAACAATATGTCATATTTTTACTTTTTTTACAAAGTAAATCTTGTAATCATGAAAAATTTCGAACTCGAGATTTCAACGGATATACAATACACGTTTTAACCTTCCCTGAATCGAATGTGACTATTTTCGGAATGACGTCTGTCTGTGTGTCTGTGGGTCTGTGTCGGTGTGCCTATCTGTCTGTGAACGCTCTAGAGCCAAAACTATCGAACATATAATTATGAAACTTCAAACTTAAGACACTTGAAACTTAAGACTTGTATATGCTTTAGATGTGCACCTCCTATTTTTGAAAAGAATATTCAAACCGGTAGTGCATGTTTACTCCATACATTTTTTGTTCTATCTCCAATTTCACTTGAACGGCTACACTTACGACAAAAATAGTATAGGTTTATAATGAAAGATATTAATATTTCGCACAACTTTTGTTTGAAAAGTTTCTTCAAAAAATGTGCCAGTTTCGAGAAAAATGCTACGAAACTTTATGAATATCTTGTTTACGTTGCCCTGGATTCGCATATATCCTAATAATTTATGCACCGTGTCCAACGGCCTTTTACTTGTGAATATATTCAAAGGTATTTATTGAAATTTTGAATATTTGTGAAAGTTATTTATTTTCAAATGATCTTAATTTTATTCTCTAGCGTTAAAATTTATAATAAAGTTATAAAATATATCAGAATCTTTGTTAATATTCTACAATTGTTTCGACTAATCATTAGTTCCTGATGATGACCGAGAGGTCGAAACAATTGTAGAATATTAATAAAGATTTTGTGATACTTACCAAGTGTGTTATTCTAATTTATAATGTTTCACCAAGTGCCCACCAACGAAAGTATTATGTATATTTTAATTTAATTTAATTGAATAAATTTACTTACTGTATATATATATATATATATATATATATATATATATATATATATATATATATATATATATATATATATTTAATTTATATAATAAATATATATATATATATATATATATATATATATATATATATATATATATATATATATATATATATATATATATATATATATAAGTATGTAAATTTATTCAATAAAATTAAAAGATACAGAGGCAAAAGTATACTACATTTTCAGTGTTTCGCTTACCGTACGAAGTATTTCAGATAGTGTACCCAAAAACTATAATAATTAAATATGGTTATTTTTATATTTAAAATATTTTACGCGCTGACAGCGGGGGGCGGGACCGTCTTATTAGAATTACCACATATAAGGCGAGCGGGAGACATCGGTGCCTATTTCTATTTCTCTACGCATTGTAAACCTACATGTTGGTGCAACATAATTTAATATATTGCAACAGAATTCGTAGTGCCACGAATAAGAACTGCGCCACCACATTCTCATGACGGACAGGTTGAGATGAATAGAAATCAATAGTCATAGAGAGATAGGTAGGCATTCAGTGAATAGGGACTGATATCAATAATAGTCGGAGGAAAAATTATTAATCAGGCAGACGATACAAACAGTTAATTCAAAAAGTTTCCTATAAACACTTTTGAAGATTAAGAGTGTGGCTATCAACTCACGATCCGTTTATTTTTTATTTTTTGAAAATTAAACAAAGTTATTTTTGAAAAAAATTGCTATTCACTGAAAATTTCCGTATATAAATGTTGATAACATCTTTCGAAATAAATAAATCTAAAATTTAGATAGGTAGTTGATATGCGTTCATATTTTCCGTCTTCAGAAACGCTCATTGTTCAAGAATATTGAAAATTGTCCGAGTTATCAACGGTGCCAGGACGAAAAAGTACGTTTCGAGAAAACGTTGCACTGCTTAGAACCGTGTTTCTTCGATGTCGCGGTAGTATACTTAATTACACTTTCCATTTCATACTGATTTGGCGGCCGTTATTTTCTTCTGCGGATGATTGTCAATCTTCGTCCCTTTTAGATCGAAAACTTGACGTTTCGGAGGCATTTATACGAGAAAGCAACATCACAAAGTCGGCCATATAGGTTACTCTGTCAGCGCCATTTATATAAATGCGATGAACAAACAATCTAAAGAATGAAAAACAGTTTCGGCCAAACAATATACACTTATAGCATTAATTCAATGACAAAAAATACGATTTTTTCAAACTAGAGAACTAGGCTATCTTATAAGCGTGTTAGAATATAGTACCGACACAGCGCTGGCAAAAAATAGGTATCTGAGATTTCCTATTTCTAAAATACACTATAAATTTTTATTTTCTTATACGCAGTAATGAGTAAGTCTTGTAGTCATCAAAAATGTCGAACTCCTGCTTTCAACGGATATACACGTTTAAACCTGAACGTTTTAGAGTTAAAACTACTGAAAGTAAAATTGTGAATCTTCAATCTTGAGACTTGTATATTAGCAGAGAAAAGGATAATATATTATATTTATCACGCTAAAAATTCACCTAAAGTTCTAACTCCGTTGCTTCGAAACTGTTCTGATCATTTTCTGTATTAAATATCGGAAGAAGTTATAGAATAATTCCCCATAGGTAAGAAGGTGTGCTTTTTAAATTTTCAATTGTTAATAACAAATAAGTGTCTTTTTATAACACTCGTAATATAAATATCGGTTGTGGCCAACACAGAACTTTGTCCTACATAGTTTTCATTAGAAATATATATTCCAAACAAACTGTCAAAAAATACCAGTACTCCACAGTAATACCCTGAAATTGTACAATTAGCTTTTAATTTTATTATGTTATCAAATATGGCTCTTCTATATGAAACTTAAATGTTGATTCCTTAAAATTCACCTTCTCAGTCGAACTATTTGTGTTGAGCAGCGCAATAAGACATACATTATTTATATTTTGTTTTAACAGTTTGTTTGGAATATATATATAATGAACACTACGTAAAAGAAAGTCCTGCGTTGGCCACAACCCATTTTTTATATAAACTTTTCAAACCATAGTTGTGCGCAATATTAATATTCATTATGAACATAACTATTTCGGTTATAAATGATGCAGCCGTTCTAGTGATATTGGAAAAAATGCATAGAGCAAACTTGCACTTCCGGTTTGAATATTCTTTTCAAAAATAGGAGGTGCACATCTAAACTATATACAAGTCTTAAGTTTGAAGTTTCAAAATTTTTCGTTCGACAGTTTAGGCTCTAGTGCGTTCACACCCACACAGACTCACAGACACACAGATGTTACTCCGAAAATAGTCACATTCGATTCAGAGAAGGTTAAAAAGTGTATTGTATATCCGTTGAAATTTCGAGTTCGAGTTTTCTTGTGATTCCCCTGTACTTACTTATTACTTCGTAAACAGAAAGATTTTCGACGCTATTTTGTCGTTAAGCCATATATATATATATATATATATATATATATATATATATATATATATATATATATATATATATATATATATATATATATATATATATATATGTATAATGAAAACTACGTAAAAAAAGTCCCGCGTTGGCCACAACCCATTTTTTTATTAAATAGATTTTGGGGTTACTGATTACGCATTGGCATTAAATTCAATTAAAACCAAGAATGGCGGAACCAAAGTGCCGGAGAAGGGTCAATTATTTGATTAAGCTGAGTTTAAATGTCAAATTCGTAATCAGTGACATCTAATAAAAGCCATTTTGTAGACACCGTTTTGTTTTTAGACCAATTTTGAAGGCAGATTACTAATCTACTAGCCCAAATATCCCTATATAAGAAAGCAAATCCGAATAAAAGAAATTAACCTATTCCCGCCATTTTGTATCCGCCAATTTTGATTTTTCTTGAGAATTAATATCAAATTCGTAATAAGCGCCCCAAAAAACCCCCAGACCCCAGTATAATTCTTTGTAAATCTGTTTTTCGACACCATTTGTGTGGATGCCATTTTGTCATTAGATCGATATGGAGGCCTAATTAATAATCTGCGTCCCCATAAACCTCGTTATAAAATTTCAAGCGATTGTATACATAAATAAAAGAGTTATACATTTTTTAATTAAGAATGTTTTATAAAAACACTTATTTGATACTAATAAATAAAAGGCACACCTTTCACCTATGGAGAACTTATCTATAAACTATTTTTCATATTTAAATTAGTTATTGCAGATAAATATTGAAATTAATATTGAATAGCTGTAGTACGTATCAAATATTATATCTGAATATATTTATAAAATGAATATTAAAGATACAATCTATATATTATATTGAAGAAACGGTATTTGATAATGTAATAAAACTAAATGGTACAATTTCAGAGTATTACCGTGGAATATTCGTTAGTTTGACATATTGTTTGTGATATATATTTCTAGTGAAAACTACGTATAAGAAAGTCGTGTGCAGGCCACACCATATTCTATACCTTGTAGAACTGGTTATTGGAGATATTTCTCCATTTAACGTGATTATAGATAATTTTCCAATTCGTGTAGATGACGTTCTTGTATCCATAAAATCGATCCCAATAAGCCTAGTAACAACTTGACGTTCACCAAACAAATATTTGCTGACTCAAAATAAGGATTTGCTTAAATATGTTTCGCTCTATTTCGATAACAAACGATATATTGTCACATTGTTTACATTCTGTGCGTTATTAAATATCTGCGTTTCAATTTCCGACAATATACGATCCGTTTGCCTACTGATTGAATTTTGATGATTGTGGTTTTACTATTACCAGCAGTACTCATGAAATTACTGCTGAAACGCGAACTTCCATTGTTCAAACTCCCACTAAACCTATACACTATACGTCCACGCGATATATATCAATTACTTTCTAAATGTGATTTTTGCAATTAGTTCAAGTGATTCCCAGAAGTGACATTGTCACATTCCGATTATTGATTTTCAATTGGGTAAGGTTATCAAATATGGACATTTTAATCTAAATATAATTTCGATAGAAGATTATAGTATATATGTAACATTTTGTTTAAGGGGAGGTTTTCGTAACGCTGCCCAAAAAGAGACATCTTTCGTGATTTTTTTTCTTGGATTTAGTAAAAGATATCAACTCCGGGTTTTCTGCATGTTGTTTATTCATATTTCGACTAAATTTTTGATTTTACTGAATTTTTGAATTATATGAACTCAAAACCTTGAAGGCGTTTTTCACGAAACAACCCTTTTTTATCGGGCGGAAAGATAACTCAAAAAGTAATCGTCCGCTTCTTGTTTTCTTTGTATTATATTGAAGTTCACTACATTTTTTGGAGCTTTGACCACTTTCACGCATTTCCATCAAGAATAAATATTTTTTGCAGCCCGCAAAAGTCAAGAAAATCTAAGTATAAACATGATTTTTTTTTCGAACAGCTGCCATTTTATCAATTATCGTCCATTTGATCTCAACGAGAACAAAGCTCCAACTAATCGTCTAGCTTAAATTTTTTTTAAATATGACGGTTGACCTTGAGGTTTTTGCCCGTTAAGAGGTGCACGGCGTGCACGCAGATGTTAGAGATATGCAAAGAACAATTCAATTAAATCAAAATATTTAGTCGAAATATGAATAAACAACATGCAAAATACCCAATACGAGAAAAAAGTTCACGAAAAACATGCTTTTTTTGGGCAGCGTTACGTTAACCTCCCCTTTATACTGTGGTTGGGGCCTATTTTTGGTGGTCGAACATTTCTTTATGTCAAAATATAATACTGCAGTGTCCTTCACTCAAATTTCTGGTCCTGTCCCCCTATTACCCTATGAAACTAAATATGTAACTAGGGAAACGTAAACATAATAACCTATTTCAAAGGCAAGTAAACTGAACATTTTCGTAAAAAGTTTTTGGACAAAAGTGGCTAGAAATTTGAATATTTTCAACTTTATAATGAATAAAAGAACTCGTGCCATTTTCGAGATATTGAGAAGTATATTATTAACTAGGGTCACCCGTGGGCACAATGTGCCCATATGGTAAACAGAACATGTCAGTTTGGACAGGTAACGAATTTTCATGTAATTTAATAATAATTACACGGTTTTTCTTCAGTTTGTATCGTTTAACTATAATAGTAATAAAATTTCCACATCACAAATAATAATAAAGAAGAAATCGTGTCCTTTTTTTGAACGCTATTTTGTTTTTAGATCACAATGCTGAGATTAACTAATTGATCGCTAATCATGCACTGTGTAACATACGATAAGCTAAGATTTACTTAAACTAAGCTTTGCTAAATTTTGATTTTAACCATCTATAGTGCAACTGGCCATAAGTGTTGTATCATTAAGACAGTTTCCATGATTGTATTATTACACAAAAAATATGTATTAAAAACCCTTTTTACACAACATTTTTAATGATTTGACATTTGTTTCATTATTGTTTTTGAATTAAATAATCTGGCTAGATTCTGAATTTTGCAGTATTAAACTGATGCAGTGTCACAACGGCAGTTTTAAAAGTGATGATAATTAGTTATATGCTAAAATACAATGGATTGTGCCATCAAAAATAAAAAATAAAATTGCCAACGAATCATGTTTCTAAATATTTTTATTATTATTATTATCTATTTAAGCTCCAAACATTTACATGGTACAAGGAAACTTTTTATAAAACAATTAATAATAAAATGTTTGAATTATCTCTTCAAGATTTTATTGCTCTAATAATCAGAATTATAAATTTACTCACTTGCAGTTATTATAATTTGACAAACTATAGAATCTTACCGCAACTCATATTTTCAAAAATCACTGCCTTTTGACCATTTTGAAGTGAAAATATTTACTATGAATTAAAATAAATGGACGGAAACACGTATTTGCTAAAAATATATGCAAATATTATGCACTTATTTCATATTAAATACTTAAAATTTGAATAATAACATGTTACTCCCCTAAAACTTAAGATTTACAATTCAAACAATGTTATCGTAACTTGTACGTCAATAATTCACATTGAAATACTGTTTTTGACGCTAACGTGGTAGCACTTTAATTTGTAATTGTTCTTTGGTCGGTTATTTTAACATAAATGCTTAATAGCGACTCCCAATTATTGACATTGACAGAAAATAAATTTCCATTGATAACATTTGATTTTTATCCATATTGTCATTTTCGATTTGTTTTCCCAACCTAGCAACTTCAGAAGAGTAGTGATTGCTATATGTGAGTATAGACTATTTTATTATTTTATACTAGGGTCCCCCGTGGGCACCATGTGCCCATATGGTATACAGAACATGGCGAATTTTCATGTAATTTAATATTAATTACACGATTGTATAGTGCAACTGGCCATAAGTGTTGTATCATTAAGATAATTTCTTTAATTGTATTATTACACAAAAAACAGGATTATAAATTTACTTACGATTGCTGTTTATTATTTGATTCGATTATCCAAAAAATATGTATTACAAACCCTTTTTACACAACAATTTTAATGATTTGACATTTAATTCATTATTGTTTTTGAATTAAATAATCAGGCTAGTTTCTGAATTTTGCAGCATTGTAAGGGGTTGATCGGGGTGGTCAACTCTTACAATATTTAACCGGGTTCTTGCCAAACCGATGTGAACAGGAGATGTTTAGGAAATGATCCAATTAATTACAAACTCGACAATAGTAACAATAACAATATAGTTATATAAATAATTAATTAAGATAACATTGACTATAACAATGAACACGTGGTAGCACATCTATTTATATTTGTTCTTTGGTCGGTCATTTTAACATAAACGCTTAATAGCGACTCACAAACTGCAAATTAGAATAAATATAAAACTTAATTTTATTAACTAACAATTATTTATATATCTCATTGACATACAATATCAATACAATATAGCAGATCCCACTCTGTGTAAAGTACACAACACACTAAATTCACTTCAAAACATCAAATTAATTGAAGATTTATCACAAAAACTTTTTTGACATTTCATTCTGACGTTTGATTCGTTTTTGTCTATTTCTAAGCAGACTGAACTTCAGTATAAACTATTTGATTATTACTTTCTTTTACAGAGTAATAAGAAAGTAATGTAATCATGAAAAATTTCGAACTCGAGATTTCTACGGATATACATGTTTTGAGCTTCCCTGAATCGAATGTGACTATTTTCGGAATGACGTCTGTCTGTCTGTCTATCTGTGTGTGTGTGTGTATGTCTGTGAACGCTCTAGAGCCAAAACTGTCGAACGAAAAATTATGAAACTCAAAACTTAAGACTTTGTATATACCCTAGATGTGCACCTCCTATTTTTGAAAAGAATATTCAAACCGACAGTGCATATTTACTCTATACATTTTTTGTTCTATCTCCAATATCACTAGAACGGCTACACTTACGGCAAAAATAGTTATGTTTATAAAGAAAGATAATAATATTTCGCACAACTTTTGTTTGAAAAGTTTCTTCATAAATTGTACCAGTTATGAGAAAACTGCTACGAAAAAACTCAAATATCTTATTTACGTTGCCATAGTGATACTTGTGACAAATTTTATAATTTTTAAATCGGATCAACCATGAGTTACATCATTTGTTTCTTGTTTATTGAAAACAAACAAGCATTACTTTGACAGTTAACTGTATGAATTAATATTTAAAATATTGTTTTCTTATTAGAATAAATTGTCAGGTGAATTATTATAGAATCAATTTATATTATATATTATCTAACATAATTAAATAACAATTTCAGAGTTTTACTGTGGAGTTTGACAGTTTAAGAGTGAATACGATAAGTACTTCAAATACAGATCCATTATAAATTGGTATAATTATCCAGTTATTATTAAGTTATAGTAATTTAATTTGAATTTTCATTTTATATTGGTCAGCAAAAGATTTTGTTATCAATAATTATTATCTGCGCCTGTATTTGCCAGGAAAACAAAGTAGACATTTCAGAGTATTCCTGTAGAGTATTGGTTAGTTTGACCGTTTGTTTGAGATTATATATATATATATATATATATATATATATATATATATATATATATATATATATATATATATATATATATATATATATATATATATATATATATATATATATATATATATATATATATATATATATATATATATATATAATTAATATCTATCTATTGAAAGCTACGTAAAAGAAAGTTGAGTGCAGGCCACTCCAGATATTTTTTACTTTCATTTACAAAGTAATAAAATCGAACTCGAGATTTCAACGGATATACACGTTTTGAGCCTCCCTGAATCGAATGTGACTATTTTCAGAGTTACGTCTGTGTGTGTGTGTGTGTATGTGAACGCTCTAGAGCCGAAACTGTCGAACGTAAAATTATGAGACTTCAAACTTAAGACTTGTATATGGTCTAGTTGTGCACCTCCTATTGTTGAAAAGAATATTCAAACCAGCAGTGCATGTTTACTCTATGCATTTTTTGTCTATCTCCAATATCACTAGAACGGCTGCACTTACAACAAAAAAAAGTTATTTTCATATTAATATTTCGCACTTTTGTTTGAAATGCTTCTTCAATAAATGTACCAGTTACGAGAAAATCGCTACTAAGAATCATAAGTATCTTGTTTACGTTGTCATGGATTCGAATGTAGCTTAATTAATCGGATCATCTGCGCCTGTCACTATTTCGACAAGAAAACAAATTGGTCTGAATTAGATAAATGACATTTCAGAATATTTCTGTAGTATTGGTTATATATATATATATATATATATATATATATATAATGAAAACTACGTAAAAGAAAGTCCCGCGTTGGCCACAACCTATTTTTTATTAGCAGTCACCATGGCGCAGTGGTAAGAGTCTTGCCTTTCACCCTGGAGGTCGTTAGTTCGATCCCCGTCTATGCTAATTTGTATTTTTTCAAAAAAAGCGTTCTACACATGCTCATATACACACTTACTCACATACATTTCTGGGTAATTTTATTAATACCATTATTAACAGTCGCAATGGCGCAGAGGTATGACTCTTGTTTTTCACCCAGGAGGTCGTGAGTGCGAATCCGTTTATTAAAATTTGTATTGAAGCGTTCTACACATATTCACATACACACACATACAAACATTTCTGGATGTTTATATTAATAATTCCGGTACATAGACGTCATTCCGAAAATAGCCAGATTCGATTTAGAGTAGATTGAAACGTGAATTGTCGTTCAAATCTTGTTTTCGTAAAATGCGCCGTCTAGAACCATTCAATGACTACAATATGGCATAACGAAATTTCATTCGTAAAGTGGAAAATTCCATACAGATATCTATTTCTCATTCATTCATCCAACTTGAACGAAATATCGCTTTATGAAAAAAAATAACATTGCATTCCTAATGTCAGTATATATATAATATAAATTACGCACTGTATTTTAAAACAAAATTAACAAAAAAAACATTTCCGTTACTGGCAGGGGCGGATCTTGAAAATATGAACATACCAAACTATTTTCGCAGCCGTTTATAAGATATTGAACAAAGGACAAAACTTATATTATTTATCTGTAATACTAGTTTATATCAGAATTTATTTTCTATTTTATCATGATAGTGATATGCGCCGAACGAGACATACATACAATATAGCACACTGTATAATATGCATCAATGTAACTAACTACATGTAATAAATGTAAGAGTGAATATAGTACATTGTTGCATACACACATACAGCGAGACGCTCACGAATTTCAAAATATATATATGGGTTTTCAAATGAATTTCGGTTACGGTTCCGTTTCCGTTTCAGGTTCAATTCTAATTTTTAAGAATTTCTTTTATGACATATATGTATATATAAATCAATTGCAATTATTATTTAGAGAAATTTAGAAGAAATTTTTTGAAATATAGGTTTAAATTTAGAATATCTTGAATAGTTGAGAAACAAGATTTGGTACGCGTAAAACGCAACAACGCGCAGAGCTCGCCCTTAGGTAAAATATACGTTGCGAGCAGTGGTTTTGGCCTTTTGGTTAACAATTTGAAAAAATGTTATAGATATAAAAAGTCTTACATTTAATTTTAGATTATATTGTTAAAAAAAACTTTTAGTGTATATTTTAAAATTCAAAATTATATTTAATAATTTTTTTCGGGCTTTTGGTTAACAAAATTTAAAAATCTTGTAGATATAAAATATCTTAGAATTTTTAATTGCTTCAATTATTTTTATAAGGGCAGTATTAAGGGGGGCTCCATATTTTGGGGCCCTATAATTCGGGAAGTATACAGACGATTGGATTTAAACTGCGAGCGGATTCCAATGGGATGCCAAATAATATGTGTACCAAATTTGGTGTGAATCGCTCCGGTACCTTCAAAGGAGTAGAGGGCACAAATTTGGTCTTACGAGCGTCGACTAACATCCAAGTATATAAGTTGTATATATTTTTAGATTCAGGGCGACGAGACAAACACTTTTTGTTAATGAAATTTTTTGATCCGAGATTCTGCATTTTTGAATGAAAATATTCACTGTAAAAACCTCTATGGGTTGTGAAAACGTCATTTTCTAAATGTTAAATTATCGAGACTCGAGACTTTTTAGCCTCGAGACTTTTCGAGACTCGACACTTTTCAAGAATCGAGACCTTCGAGACTCGAGACTTTTCGAGACTCGAGAGTTTCCGAGACTTGATACTTCGAGACTTTTCGAGACTCGAGACTTCGAGACTCGAGACGTTTCGAGACTCGAGACTTCGAGACTCGAGACATTTCGAGACTCGAGACATCGAGACTCGAGACTTCGAGACTCGAGACTTGAAACTTGAAACTCGAGAGTCTCGAGAATTTAAGTCTCGTCTCGTGGCAGTCTCGCGGCAACACTCTCGTCTCGTCTCGTAAATTCGAGACGAGACTTTTCAGACAATCTCGTCTCGAAATCTCGAGACGAGACGAGACAAGTCTTGACTCTCGCGGCATCACTAAAGTATATGGTCGATTGGATTTGAACTGCGAGCGGATTCAAACAGGATGCTAAATATGTGTACCAATTTTGGTGTGAATCGCTCCGGTACCTTCAGAGGAGTAGAGGGCACTAATTTGGTCTTACGAGCGACGACTAACATCCAAGTATATAAGTTAGCGAGCATAAGCGAGCTAATTTTAATGTAATACTATAAATAGTATATAGTAAATTTGACAATAACCAATATTATTTTCTTATACGAATGCTTATTGTATAACTCGAAATTTTAACGGATGTGCATGTTTTGACCATCCCTGAATTGCTTCTGACTATTATCGAAAAAAATGTATGTGTGTTTATCTGTGTGTGATCGCTCGATAGCAAAACGTGATGATAATTTATAAAACTATAATCTGCATAGGGTTTGGAAGAAAATCTCTTGCTAATTGTTCTGTCAAAGAGCGGCACGAGTAAGATAAGAACTGAGTCTAATAATTTAAAAAGAATTAGAATATCTAGTAAGTTTTGTTAGCAAAGTTTTTTCTAAAATGCACAATAAAATTAAAAATCGCTTTTTAAAAAATATAGGTTTCATGTACGTCACCCTAATTACAATACATATAAGTATATATGCGACGCAAGCAGCGGACTCCACCCACCCACTCTGCGCTTTTAAATTTACAAAATAATTGTACCTAATTACTATGGCCTTTTGGTTAACAATTTGAAAAAAAAGTTATGGATATAAAAAGAAGAGTTATTGTACTCCAAAATTATTATTATTAAAAAAAATAATTTTGAATTCTTAGATAAGCACTAAAAATATATGTATATCCCGTTAACTTTGTGTATCATACAGCAAACTGGAATTATTACTTAAAATTTCTAAGATTAATTACTGATTGTTTCGCTGTGAACAATCTTTAATAGTCGGTAATCGGAACATCTCTAATTAGATAGTGACAGTATAAGAAAGTTGACCCTTTTTTCATTTGTTTCTTCGTAATGATGTTCATTGATGAAATTATATACGCTTTGTGCAAATGTCACGTGACAAATAGCAATGAATATAACCAACCAATCACTTTGAAGTATTCTCCGGTACTAGGACGTACCACCTGTCATTTTGATTTGTTAATTGACTACAGGGGAAATTTCGTTTAAAATTAGCTGCACCTCAAATTACAAACGCAACGTAACTTTTTATTAATGTGCGTCGATTTTATTTTAGTTTTGATCAGCAACGAAATTATTTTTGTTTTAGAATATTTTTCCGGTTCGAATATTCACTATTTCGTGATTTGTAAATAATGATACGATGATAAGTGAATCCGGTTAAATTTCTTTTTTAAAAATATGGCGTTTTTTTTTTCCGAAGTAACCAAATCTTAAATACAATGCATCTAATTTAATATTTATTTAATGTGATTTTTCGATCGATAAATCAAATTTTGTTTGTAGAAGAAATAGAGATGAAATATATATATATATTTCCTCTTCAACCAAAATTTGACTTTATCGATCAAAAAATCACATTAAATAACAAATTAGTCAAAATTTAACTTAAACATCATATTTTTATGTTCAACGGAATTGGCTGCAGAGTTCACACAAAGGCAGACAGACATACAGACGCACTCACACAGATGTCATGGACACAATAGTTAAAATAGGACCCTCAATAAGTTTTTAGAACCATAGTAACGAGGTCCGTGAAGTTGGCGGTCCTTTGAAAGCACTAACGACAAATTATGGCTCAAACGTTAGTGCTTCGTTAGTGCCCGTTAGTGCCTTAAAAATAAAAGCAGCGGGCCGAACCATTTCCCGGAAATCAACATTTCAAAAGGGCCCGCCAACTTCACGCTTGATGGAAAGCACTAACGACGAATTATAGCTCAAACGTTAGTGCTTCGTTAGTGCCCGTTAGTGCCTTAAAAATAAAAGCAGCGGACCCAACCATTTCCCGGAAATGAACATTTCAAAAGGGCCCGCCAACTTCACGCTTGATGGAAAGCACTAACGACGAATTATAGCTCAAACGTTAGTGCTTCGTTAGTGCCCGTTAGTGCCTTAAAAATAAAAGCAGCGGCCCCAACCATTTCTCGGAAATCAACATTTAAAAAGGGCCCGCCAACTTCACGCTTGATGGAAAGCACTAACGACGAATTATGGCTCAAACGTTAGTGCTTCGTTAGTGCCCGTTAGTACCTTAAAAATAAAAGCAGTGGGCCCAACCATTTCCCGGAAATCAACATTTCAAAAGGGCCCGCCAACTTCACGCTTGATGGAAAGCACTAACGACGAATTATGGCTCAAACGTTAGTGCTTCGTTAGTGCCCGTTAGTGCCTTAAAAATAAAAGCAGCGGACCCAACCATTTCCCGGAAATGAACATTTCAAAAGGGCCCGCCAACTTCACGCTTGATGGAAAGCACTAACGACAAATTATAGCTCAAACGTTAGTGCTTCGTTAGTGCCCGTTAGTGCCTTAAAAATAAAAGCAGCGGCCCCAACCATTTCTCGGAAATCAACATTTAAAAAGGGCCCGCCAACTTCACGCTTGATGGAAAGCACTAACGACGAATTATGGCTCAAACGTTAGTGCTTCGTTAGTGCCCGTTAGTGCCTTAAAAATAAAAGCAGTGGGCCCAACCATTTCCCGGAAATCAACTTTTCAAAAGGGCCCGCCAACTTCACGCTTGATGGAAAGCACTTACGACGAATTATGGCTAAAACGTTAGTGCTTCGTTAGTGCCCGTTAGTGCCTTAAAAATAAAAGCAGCGGACCCAACCATTTCCCGGAAATCAACATTTCAAAAGGGCCCGCCAACTTCACGCTTGATGGAAAGCACTACCGACGAATTATGGCTCAAACGTTAGTGCTTCGTTAGTGCCCGTTAGTGCCTTAAAATAAAAGCAGCGGACCCAACCATTTCCCGGAAATCAACATTTCAAAAGGGCCCGCCAACTTCACGCTTGATGGAAAGCACTAACGACGAATTATAGCTCAAACGTTAGTGCTTCGTTAGTGCCTTAAAAATAAAAGCAGCGGGCCCAACCATTTCCCGGAAATCAACATTTCAAAAGGGCCCGCCAACTTCACGCTTGATGGAAAGCACTAACGACGAATTATGGCTCAAACGTTAGTGCTTCGTTAGTGCCTTAAATATAGAAGCAGCGGGCTCAACCATTTCCCGGAAATCAACATTTCAAAAGGGCCCACCAACTTCACATTTGAAGTGTGTGTGTAAAGAAATTACAAATTTATTAAATTCTATACTTTAATGGCCAGTATTAGTAACAATTTAATCTTCCATAAAAATTTACTTATTTGTTTGAAATGTTTCTTCAGCAAATGTACCAGTTACGCGAAAAGTGCTACGTAAAATCTTAAATTTATTATTTATGTTAACATGAATCTTTTAATACAGCAATCAGTTTATTGAATATGCGATTATGAACTGCAGTTTCGGCAAATGCCATTGTATGAAACATGAAATAAACGAAGTGAGTTATTTAGAACGGAATGAACTAGTAATCTGCTGATTACAAGAATCAATTGTGTATTAAGGGGGGGTCCTTTTATAATTGTGCCAAAACTACCTGATGTTTGGTAATTTTTTTTTGAGGAACTAAAATGACTTAGACATTTGCGGTTTTTGTCAAAATGTTTATTTATCTTTTGTCTACAAACCGTGATTTTTTCAACATGTAATATTACAAAATTACAGAAATATTCTGAAATTGTCATTTAACTAATTCAGACAATTTTTTTTTTACTTCAAACCTAAGACTTGTATATGCCCTAGATGTGCACTTCCTACTTTTGAAATGAATATTGAAACCGGAAGTGCATGCCACTCCAGATATTTTCTTGTCGAAATATTGACAGGCGCAGATGATCCGATTAATTAAGCTACATTTGAATCCATGACAACGTAAACAAGTTTCTTAAAATTTTCGGTAGCGGTTTTCTCGTAACTGGTACATTTATTGAAGAAACTTTTTAAACAAAAGTTGTGCAAAATATTAATATCTTTCATTATGAATATAACTATTTATGTCGTAAATGCAGCCGTACTAGTGATATTGGAGATAGAACTAAGAATGCATAGAGTAAACATGCACTACCGGTTTGAATATTCTTTTCAAAATAGGAGGTGCACAACTAGACTATATAAAAGTCTTAAGTTTGAAGTTTCATAATTTTACGTTCGACAGTTTCGGTTCTAGAGCGTTCACACTCACACAACACCCACCCACACACACACACTTACACACACACACACAGACAGACGTCTTTCAGAAAATAGTCAAATTCGATTCAGGGAAGCTCAAAACGTGTATATCCGTTGAAATCTAGAGTACGATTTTTTTGGTGATCCCTATACTTACTTATTATTTTGTAAAAAGAAAGTAAAAACGAGTACTAAGTTACATTATACATATTTCGGCTAGATTTAAATAGAAAATAGTACAAGTTTTTATCAAGCGTTATTATATTTACTTTCTTATACGCAGTCTTGTAATCATGAAAAATTTCGATTTCGAGATATCAACGGATATACACGTTTTAAACCTTCCAGAATCGAATGTGACTATTTTCGAAAAGACGTCTGTGTGGTTTTGTGGGTGCTTGTCGCTGTGTCTGTTGACGATCTTGAGCCGAAATTGACGCACGTAAAAGTGTAATACTTCAAACTTAAGACTTTTATATGAACTAGATGTGTACCTCTTATTTTGAAGAATATTGAAACCGGAAGTGAATGTTTACTATATGCATTTTTTGTTCTTTCTCCAATATCACGAGAACGGCTGCACTTATGGCAAATATAGTTCATATTGAATGATATTCATATTTCGCACAACTTATGATTGAAAAGTTTCTAAAGAAATGTACAAGTTACGAGAAAACAGTAATGGAAAATCTTAATTTATGTTCCAATAGATACGCATGTATAATTTTTAATAAAACGTATAAACTATGCCTGACAACATATTAGCAGAGAAACTAAATAGACTCATCATTAATATAATTACCCAGAAATATATATGTGTAAGTGTGTGTAGAACGCTTTTTTGTAAAAATACAAATTGGCATAGACGGGGATCAAACTCACGACCTCCAGGGTGAAAGGCAAGGCTCTTTACCACTGCGTCATAGTGACTGTTAATAATGTTACAGAAAAAAATTAAATAGTTTATACTGAAGTTCAGTCTGCTTTGAAATAGACAAAAACGAATCAAACGTCAGAATGAAATGTCAAAAAAGTTTTTGTGATAAATCTTCAATTAATTTGTTGATTTGAAGTGATTTTAGTGTGTTGTGTACTTTACACAGAGTGGCATCTGCTATATTATATTGATATTGTATGTCAATGAGAAAGATAAATAATTATTAGTTAATAAAATTAAGTTTAATTTATTCTAATTTGAAGTTTGTGAGTCGCTATTAAGCATTTATGTTAAAATGACCGACCAAAGAACAAATATAAATAAAAGTGCTACCACGTGAACGTCAAAAACGGTATTTCAATGTGAATTAGTGACATACGCGTTTCGGAAACATTGTTTGAATTGTAAGTCCTAAGTTTAAGGGGA
Source organism: Leistus spinibarbis (assembly GCA_933228885.1). Lineage (NCBI taxonomy): Eukaryota > Metazoa > Arthropoda > Insecta > Coleoptera > Carabidae > Leistus > Leistus spinibarbis. The sequence continues at coordinate 481,591 of OW121806.1, forward strand.
GTAATATGTTATTATTCAATTTTAAAGTATTTAATATGAAAAAAGTACATATTATTGCCTAATTTGCATTTATGTTTAGCAAATACGTGTTTCCATCCATTTATTTTAATTCATAGTAAATATTTTCACTTCAAAATGGCCAAAAAGCAGTGATTTTTGAAAATATGAGTTGCGGAAGATTCTATAGTTGGTCAAATTATTATAACCAAGTAAATTTATAATTCTGATTATTAGAGAAATAAAATCTTGAAGAGATAATTCAAACATATTTAGAAACATGATTGGTTGGCAATTTTACTCTTTTATTTTTAATGGCACATTCCATTGTGTTCTAGCATATAACTAATTATTACTTTTAAAACTGCCGTTGTGACACTGCAATTTAATACTGCAAAATTCAGAATCTAGCCTGATTATTTAATTCAAAAACAATAATGAATCAAATGTCAAATCATTAAAAATGTTGTGTAAAAAGGATTTGTAATACATATTATTTGAATAATCGATTGAAATAATAAACAGCAATCGTAAGTAAATTTATAATCCTGTTTTTTGTGTTATAATACAATTAAGGAAATTGTCTTAGGCCCGGTTGTTCCACCTTTAGTTAAACATTCAGTTAAAATATATTCTTCTGATAAGTCAGGTTTGTGTTGTTCCATGTTTGGTTAAAAGTTACCAGGAGGATAAATATTTGCTATCTTCAAGATAGCTAACTGCCGCTCCAACCACCAGTTACCAGATTTATCAAGAGAATAACTTACCGAATTCGCACGAATAAAAATACGAAGTAAAATAATTATTGACATTTTTATTATTGAGTTGTAGTTGTCAAACACGAACACTTAACTTTTTTTTAAATCAGTAATATTTGTAATTACCAATAATAATAATGAATGTATACGACGGCGACGATGAAGAAATATTAAATTTTATTTTGAATAATATTAATATTCGAAAGCAATATACAGTCCGAGAAAGATTTGAAAATATTGAAAAATGGGATGAATCGGAGTTTTTCATGAGATTCCGAATGACAAAAAATACAGTTTTTTATTTATTAGATAAAATTAGATATGAATTATTGTTCTTATCAGATAGGTAAGTATAACAAATACAGTATTTATAGATAAAAGAATTTGTTAAATTTTTATTCAGAAATCACGCTGTATCTCCGTTAAACCAGTTTTTATAGCTTTACGGTTTTATGCAACAGGCTGTATGCTTATATCTGTAGGTGATTTTGCAGGTATTCATAAATCAACCGCATGCAGAATAATACAACGGGTAACAAGCGGTAACTTCTTTGCTGGTGAAATTCACGGATCTTTCCCTTTTTAGCTCGTCGTACAGTAAGTACAAAAGAGCTATAGTGATTGGTCGTGTGTCTGTAACATGCTCGGATCGAAAAAAAAATATTAACAAAAAGTTCTTGTATTTTCGCCCTGAATCCAAAAATATATATAACTCATATACTTGGATGTATGTATCTCGCTCGGTCGGTCCGTCGTAAGACCTGAGTTTGTGACCGCAACTCGTCTGAAGGTACCGGGCCGATTTTGATGAAATTTGGTATACATATAATTTCCATGCCCGTGATGTTCCCGTCGCATTTTAAATCCAATCGTCAGTACAGGGCCGGCGTTATAGGCCCCCAAAACTTGGAACCCTCCTAAATACTGCCCTTAGCCAACATTTAAAAATTTTAGAATTTTCTACTCAACATTCTAAGATATTTTATGTGATTAAAGTTTTTTCAAATTGTGAGCCCATAGGCTTAAAAAAAATAATATAAATTTATTTTGAAGTATATCAGACATTGATCGCCATCTGTTAGTGAAATAAAGAAGTTATGTCTATTGTGACAAAAATTTGTTTGGTTATATTTTCCAAAGTATAAACCATTTGCTTCTGTGTTTTAATGAATAAAATTAGGAAATGTTCATCAAATAATTATCAATATCCTTGGCAAATCACGAAACGAACGATATTAACGTTACCTATGTGGATGTGTGCAATTTTAAATGTGGGGTATTTGGAAATTAAAACTGTTATGGTACAGGAATAAATTAATGTCGGGATCCTAATGGGCAATGTGAGTATAATGTCGATGATTTAGAATTATATACGTAAACTTAGAAATTTATTCATTTCATATTAAATGCCGATGAAATATCATAACAATAAATGTTGTACTATAATAATTGCTATCGCTTTTAGTTTTGTATTTATTGATGTGACCGCGCTCGCCGGAAAGGCGAGCTGGTAGCACTGGCGCTAGCGCCAATTCTTGTTTTATTTACATCACCCATTTTTCTTGAAGTAACCACAAAACACCTTCTTAAACAAGCTCCCAGAAAATAATAACCTAACTTCTTGTAATAACGATGACAGACAAAGCTACCAACTACTTAAAACTAATCAAATATTCAACTCTCTGTTAGTTATCTATCAGATAGCTATCTAGAGTATAAAATATCATGGAACAACCCAAAATTTTTATTCTGCCGATAAAGAGGTGGAATAAGTATATCTAGCAGATAGTAAACTGAGAGTTTATTTGTATTTGGAACAACCGGGCCTTAATGATACAACACTTATGGCCCGTTGCACCATACAGCAGTGTAATTATTATTAAATTACATGAAACTTCGGCATCAGTCAAAACTGACCTATGTACTGTATACCATATGGGTACATGATGCTCACGGGTGACCCTAGTAAACGTATATTTGTCATTTGACATCACTTATCACAAATAGATCGTCTGAGAACGTGTTTCGAGCGTATAAGTTTTTGAAAATAAATATTGAAATATACTTAAAAAATGGGTTCTGGCCAACGCGGGACTTTCATTTACGTAGTTTTCATCAATATTTATTGATTATAAAAATATAAAATTAGGAAATAATAATCCAACAGAAACAATATGAAAACCAAGCTTACCTTATATAAATGAATGCGTTGAAAATTATACCAACACCAATTTGTAATGGTTTTGAAGTACTAACTATCAAAACTAACCATTTTGTTTTCTTGTCGAAATATCGACAGGCGCAAGATTCTTAAAATTTTCGGTAGCGGTTTTCTCGTAACTGGTACATTTATTGAAGAAACTTTTCAAACAAAAGTTGTGCGAAATATTAATATCTTTCATTATGAACATAACTATTTTTGCCGTAAGTGCAGCCGTTCTAGTGATATTGGAGATAGAACAAAAATGCATAGAGTAAACATGCACTGCCGGTTTGAATATTCTTTTCAAAAATAGGAGGTGCACAACTAGACCATATACAAGTCTTAAGTTTGAAGTCTCATAATTTTACGTTGGACAGTTTCGGCTCTAGAGCGTTCACATACACACACACACATACTCACACACGCACACACATACACACAGACGTCACTCCGAAAATAGTCACATTCGATTCAGGGAAGCTCAAAACGTGTATATCCGTTGAAATCTCGAGTTCGATTTTTTTGGTGATCCCTATACTTACTTATTACTCTGTAAAAGAAAGAAAAATAGTACTTATATTAAATTTGAATTTATTTGTAACGTGAATATTATAGTCAATCTATAATTTATATTGAAGAAACAGTATTTGATAACGCAATAAAATAATTAGCTAAATGTACAATTTCAGAGTATTACTGAGGAGTATTGGTTTATTTGAGAACTTGTTTGAGATATATATTTCTAGAGAAAACTACATATAAAATAGCCGGGTCAAGCAGTTTTACCGACTTATGCATCATATTTTCATGGTCTTTCGTTTGGAGGTTAAGTGTAGTAGTGCAGATAAATAATAATAATTATATTTCCTTTAAAGTCTAAATAAGTTTTTATGGTGTCAATAGCATACATTTACGAAATTGTTTCAAATAATCGTTGTCTTCGATTGACAATAAGTATAAAAATTATTAATACTATATAGATGAAGGATGGACTATATATGATATGTTAACCTAGTTTTATAATAATGAACTGGGAATAAGGATAATAGTAATTTTGATAGTACTAAGCCAGTTTGACTTACGGTTCATTAATTCACATGATATTAACTATAATTTATAATCACATTCCAGTCATAATATATAAAAATTAAACACAAATTCAAGCAATCCCACAAAACCAGAAAATGTTTATTTATTAAATTATTTCATAAACAAAGACAGGCAAACAAGAACCCAATTTCGCGGTCTTTTCACAGACAAGTCGACGTTCGCGTGGACGTCTGCGTAGGCGCCACGCTGTCACTACCACCAGCTGAAAGCGCCGTCAACTTTATAGCGTAACCTTAAGGCGAACGCTTGCGCATATCAAACGTATCATGCGATACACAGCTTTGTGCCCGAAGTTCTTAAGAACTCTTTTCGTATATATTGTTTTGTGAATTTATAATGTACAATCATTAAGCATATTTTTATACCAAGAACTTAATTAGTACATTTTATACACTCTGAATTTTAATTATGTTTAGAATAAGTTAATTATCGATTGTTTCCTGTAACATGATTCGAAATTTAATATGGAAATGACCTATATAAAAAATGCATTAACTTTTTGTTTGCTCTATGTTAATTTCCATATTACAATATTTGTCGGTAAGGAGGGTTGCGATTTTTTCATCCTTGAATCTTAATTACTACATAGGCCATTGTAGATATTGAGCTGAGTTGGAAGGTGTATTTTCTAGTCTGTGTGTGTGATGAGGGAAAAAATAATAACTTAGGAAATGCAGTCGCTTTCTTCGCCTATGCAATCCTCAGGAGAAAAATAAAATATACAAAATACCTGCTAATAGACTATTCGGCATGCAAAAGGCACCTATGCTTGTTATTCTTATAATAGTCCCCAATGGGAAGAGGGGATAGAATTCTCCCACAGCACCTCTGCTAGTCGTAAGAGGTGACCGATGGTGCAGACGCGATTATAGCAGGTTTGTACATTCTGTACAACAAACTGAAAATCACGCAAGAAACGAAGATGAAATCATCCATTTGTTAAATTTGTATAGATGCCAAAATACTATTAATATAGCGCCTATATTAATCCGCATATCGTCTCTCCAATTCTAAAACGCTGTAACTGCCAGAAAATGTAAAATAATGTTTTCCTTGATTATTGGTAAATAAAGTATCTACGCCCTGTCCCTCTAAAATACTACAATTATAATATATGTATGTATAATTTCAATACTCTGTATCTGAAAGTGAAATCGCTGTATGTAATACCACATTACTATTTTACCGAATACTATAGCTCTTATGAACTTCGTACTGCGAACTAATATAGCCATATTATATACAGATAATAAAAGAAAAAGAAAATCGATTGAAGGCAACCCAGAATTTTTCGTATGGTGATATCTCGTAGATTCTCATACGGATTCAAATTGGACGATTTTCCAGGCCTTGGCAACATTTGAATTATTATGAAATTGTAAGAAGCTTATAAGGAATAAATGTATAGAGCATTAGACAATTTTGCCTTATTTGAAATTTCAAAGTATTATTAAAAATAGTGCAATTCACTATACATACATGTAATTGTAGTATTACTAGTAAAACAACCTAAGAAATAATAAATCGAACTTCATTGAACTTCCCATAAAGATCTTTTGTATTCGGTTTCAGGTCGACGAGAAACTTGTTAAGGAGTCCTTACGGCAAGCTTATTAATACAAATATTTATTGTGGCATTACCATTCCAAATTCCAATAATTAAATAGGAGCTTTCCTGCAAAAGTATGATTTTTCAGATACGGGGTATTAGAATTGGAGGGACGATATGTAGATACTAACTGTTAGTTTAAGCTATATGTGTGCATCAATAGCTTGGTTGAGAGATAAAGTATCCCCGAGTGATTTCATGAAACTTTGCCTATATAAAGAGAGAGACTGAACTTTCGTAGAATAGGCAAATGGGCAAGTATAAGTACGGAACGCTGAGAATTTCTCGCAATGCAGAAACATCCACCCTAGGGACCAAGCCGCAGTCAAAATAAACTTGTGGGTATTCGAAACATACACTCGCTAAACAATGATGAAAAGTAATGCATTTTTACTGCAACGAACAATGAAAATATAGGTACATTTGCAGAGTTCTATTATTATAGTGCACGTGCTTGTTAATGGCTTTGTAAAATAGGAAAAGTTATACGCGTTTAATTGTGTTTCTTTGTAGATACCACACAATCATACAATATGTTCTGTCATTTTTATGTTTTTATTCGCTTGAATATAATACATGCGAAAAGAAGGTCATGAGAAGGAAACGAATTTATTGATTTTCTGTATGGTTTGATGATATTTTTTATGTAGTTCCTATTCAAAATAAAAGCCTTTATTTGTGCATTAATACTAAATGTGTCCTTTAAGTCGTTGAAGATGGACTTAGAGATTTGCTTGTTTACTAACAAGCAAAACACCAAGGATTTCTTTCGGGCCATACACAAGTTTTTAATTTAAAGTTTTATGTTTTTATTTTCACAGTTTATGCTGTAAACTTGAACTTAGCCACTTTGAGTCTCTATGCCTGATTCCTGAAATGTGCCCCCAAATATTCAATAATCATGATTTTTACGTAAATTTATTTTTAATTTCTCTTACTGTAGTGAGCCGCGAAATATATGGGTATTTTTAGTTTCTGATTGATGCCAAAATATAAAAAATGGGTTGTGGCCAACGCGGGACTTTCTTTTACGTAGTTTTCATCAATATTTATTGATTATAAAAATATAATATTAGGAAATATTAATCCAACAGAAACAATATGAAAACCAAGCTTACCTTATATAAATGAATGGGTTGAAAATTATACCAATACCAATTTGTAATGGTTTCGAAGTACTAACTATCAAAACTAAACAATTCTCTACAGAAATATTCTAAAATGTCATTTATCAAATTCAGACCATTTTGTTTTTTGTCGAAATATTGACAGGCGCAGATGATCCGATTAATTAAGCTACATTCAAATCCATGACAATGTAAACAAGAATCTTAACATTTTCGGTAGCGGTTTTCTCGTAACTGGTACATTTATTGAAGAAACTTTTCAAACAAAAGTTGTGCGAAATATTAATATCTTTCATTATGAACATAACTATTTTTGCCGTAAGTGAAGCCGTTCTAGTGATATTGGAGATAGAACAAAAAATGCATAGAGTAAACATGCACTGCCGGTTTGAATATTCTTTTCAAAAATAATAGGTGCACAACTAGACCATATACAAGTCTTAAGTTTGTAGTCTCATAATTTTACGTTGGACAGTTTCGGCTCTAGAGCGTTCACATACACACACACACACGCACACACACACACGCACACACACACATACACAGACGTCACTCCGAAAATAGTCACATTCAATTCAGGGAAGCTCAAAACGTGTATATCCGTTGAAATCTCGAGTTCGATTTTTTTGGTGATCCCTATACTTACTTATTACTCTGTAAAAGAAAGTAAAAACACAATTTGAATATGCTGTTAAGACCACCATATTCCAATTTTACTTGAATCCGTGTACAGAATTATTGTAAACATTTTGTTGCAGAAGTTATTGAAAACTTATAAACATCACTCTATCATGATATTGTTACTTTCTTTTACGAAGTAATAAGTAAGTATAGGGATCACCAAAAAAATTCGAACTCGAGATTTCAACGGATATACACGTTTTGAGCTTCCCTGAATCGAATGTGACTATTTTCAGAGTGACGTCTGTGTGTGTGTGTGTGTGTGTGTGTGTGTGTGTGTGTGTGCGTGTGTGTGTGTGTATGTGAACGCTCTAGAGCCGAAACTGTCCAACGTAAAATTATGAGACTTCAAACTTAAGACTTGTATATGGTCTAGTTGTGCACCTCCTATTTTTGAAAAGAATATTCTTACCGGCAGTGCATGTTTACTCTATGCATTTTTTGTTCTATCTCCAATATCACTAGAACGGCTGCACTTACGGCAAAAATAGTTATGTTCATAATGAAAGATATTAATATTTTGCACAACTTTTGTTTGAAAAGTTTCTTCAATAAATGTACCAGTTACGAGAAAACCGCTACCGAAAATTATGAGAATCTTGTTTACGTTGTCATGGATTCGAATGTAGCTTAATAAATCGGATCATCTGCGCCTGTCAATATTTCGACAAGAAAACAAAATGGTCTGAATTAGATAAATGACATTTCAGAATATTTCTGTAGAGAATTGTTTAGTTTTGATAGTTAGTTAGTTCAAAACCATTACAAATTGGTATTGGTATAATTTTCAACCCATTCATTTATATAAGGTAAGCTAAGTTTTTTATATTGTTTCTGTTGCATTATTATTTCTTAATATTATATTTTTATAATCAATAAATATTGATGAAAACTACGTAAAAGAAAGTCCCGCGTTGGCCACAACCCATTCTTTTTTTGCAGTTTTGTTCTTTGATTATATTATATTATTGAAAAATTAATATACCAGTCCCGCGGATTGATAATGAAACATCCGCTCAAATGATATATTCATAAATTTTATAGATGGCCGTAAAAATTTTGCCGAAGACAAATTGCTTGGCATATAAGGGATAATCAATGGAAATAAATTTTAGCATTAAATATAACCTCGCACAGAAATATGTATTTCTGTATCAATTGCATTACTAGTGATAAGAATACACTACCTATTGAGGTGGTGTTATGGATATCAAAAACCAAGATTTCATATATTGACTCAACCCAGTATCAATAAGTAGCGGCACCGTACTTGTGATATATAATTGAGAATTTGATTCATGGGAAAATTAATGTTAAATATGAAGAATGCAGAAATTAATTATTATAATATAATTTTACTCTTTACTATAGCAAAAACATATTTAGCTCGCCATGCGAAGCACCAAAGAGAAGGAAACGAATAAGCTAAAGCAATTAGACGTGTGGCTGTAGCATTCACGGATCAAAAAAAAACCTTTACAAATAGTGTATGTCTCGTCGCCTTGAATCCAAAAATATATATTGTATACTTGGATGTAAGTCGTCGGTCGTTCGGTCGTAAGACCAATTTTGTGACCCCTACTCTTCTGAAGTTACCGGAGCGATTCACACCAAATTTGGTACACATATTATTTGGCATACCATTTGAATCCGCTCGCAGTTTAAATCAAATCAGGCAGATACACAATTGTCACAAATTTGTTTGCCTGTCTATCTGTTTGAGAACGTTTTGAACCAAAACTGTTGAACCCAAAAGTGTGAAACGTGAAAATTAAGACTTTTATATGGTCTAGATGTGCACCTATTGTTGAAAAGAATATTCAAACCGGAAGTGCATGTTTACTCAACAAATTTTTGTCCATTTTCCAATATAACTAGAACGGCTCTACTAATAGCAATAATAGCATAATGAAAGACATTCATATTTTGCATAACTTTCATTTAAAAAGTTTCTTCAAATAATGAACCAGTTACGAGAAAACTGCTACAGAATAATAAATATGGACTATGCGTGATACCTACCTGATAATATTTTTAAAGGGAAGCAATAAAGACTCAAATAATTTTATATATGTCATTTGCCACCGGTTTTGGTACAAATAGATCTACCGGATAACGTGTTTCAAGCGTAATCCATATTGCAGATAAATATTGAAAAGAAAAGTACACCTTAAATATTATATTTGAATATATATATATAATATAACAGTATTTAAGAACGAATTGAAATAATAAGCTAAATGGTACAATTTCAGAGTATTAATGTGGAGTATTGGGTTGACAGTTAGTTTAGAATATATTTGCAGTGAAAATTACGTATAAGAAAGTAGAATGGAGGCCTATACATTTTTATTTTAACAAAGAATATAGCTTCGCACAGAAATATGTATTTTGTGTAAATTGTATCACTAGTGGTATGAATATATTTCTATCAGTCCAGGTGGTGTTACGGATATCAATAACCATGACGTCATATATTGCTTCAACCAAGTATCAATATGTGGCGGCACCCTACTTGTTTTATATAGCACCGTGATATATCTCCTAGAATAGAGGTTCTGAAGTTTGAGCATTTTAATTTAGAGAAAATTCATGTGAAAAATTCAGAAGTTTTTATATTATTTGACTCTTTACTATAGCAAAAAAATTCAAATTAATATTTAATGATATCGTTAACTCGAACCGTGTCAGACTTATAGGTATTTTGTAATCAAGTCGATATAGAAAATTATTATGTAATTTTCCTTGTATTTCAAAAGAATACGAGCACCTCCTCCATAATATACATTTGACATAAACATTAGCAGTGCCAGACGACAAACCTTTGTAGCTTAATGCATATTAATCGAAAAATTACCAATCTAATTATATGCTCATAATAGCATTATATAGTAATTTTAATTAATTTATAATCCAAGTATTATACGAAGATAGATTCATTACAAATATAGATATAGCCCTGGAGCCAAGCGGCTACCTCTTATATGAGATTATTATTAAGTAAAGGTTGTCTTTAGCGAGCGAGAGAAATCTGCCGATAATGCAGTTATCGTACCCAGCGTATTATCGACATATACAATTTTAATTAATTTTGTACTTTATCATATCTTAGATTAATATAGTCGAACTTTAGCTTAAATGTATCTATTAAAGTGTTTAGTTAGGTATATTAAGCATGCTTGAAATGCGTTTGTTGTGAGATTAAAATTTTTGAGAAGTATATGTGATATTTGTAAGGAAATCAAAGGGGAATGCATATTTATTTGTTTGCACTATTTATAACTTTCTCAAATGAATTATAAGAATTTATATATAAACATTATTATTTTTATTGGCTTGAGAAATTGTATTTTAACATATGGCCATATATCACTATTAAAAAATCCTGTGACTGCAAATTTAAAGGCTAATTTGATAAATACACAAATACGAATCAAACGCCAGAATGATGTGTCAAAGTATATTAATGTGAAAAATCTATTTAAATATTAATTTGATGATTTGATGTGTATTTTGTATTGTGTAATTTGCAGGTAGTGGTATCAGATATAATATATATTGATATTGTATGCCAATGAGAAATATAGCAAGTCGTTCATGTGTCTATTTTATACAATACAAACAACTTAGAGCGATGACACACACGGCGGTTTTTGCCGACTCAGCCGCCGCGCGTAGATGAACTCACACTGCCCACATAGGAGTATTTGTACGAAAAAACCGGTCAAAATTATTTTACAGAATTTATTCATATATTATTAAATAAGAAACAATATTGTATGATAATAAGCTGTATTTTCAAAAACTTATTTACGTATTACAATATTTAGGGGTTTTTCTAGTGCTAAAACCGTATAATGAGATCATTTTTTAAATCGATGCCAAATGAAGAGGAATAAAGATAGATACACGATTTTTGGTACACATCTTTATTATATGTGATATTTAAGTGTTATATTAAAATTTAAAAAAAAAATGCCGGTTGATCATATGTAAATATTATCTCCGCAATAAATTTTACAGACAAACTGTAGAGTTTATTTGCAGTAATCAGTTAGCAAAATTTTACAAAAAACAATTTTTGCTACTATAATTAGCTTTAATTTGGTTCAGGGCACATATTAAAAAGTATTTTTTAAACTAGAGTTACGACTATTTGAAGAGCGTGATCTTTTCAGGGTTACGTTCAAATGCACCTAACATTAATTGTATCTCAGCAACGATGAGCCTAAACAAATTTTGATTTCATGAATTATTTTTGTAATTTCATAAGCTAACTTAAAAGTGTCATGACAATCTTTTTCAAAAATGTGATCCTCTGAGTAATTTGCTAATCAGTGTTTTTGCTTGAAAATCAACGTTTTCAACCCCCTGTAACTAGGCGGGTATTAAAGCGAAATTAACGTTATAGGGGTTTTTTGGAGTAGAATTCGACGATCGACACGTTCCAATAGTCACTTTCTTCCTTTCTTTTTTGAACCCCTAGAGTTGGGGTGTAACTCACCCACCCCCAACGAGAAAACAAACTGATTATTTTTAAATATTTCATATTTGTCCCATTTTTAATCAAGTTATCAAAAAAGCATTAAGTCCGAAGTGAAACGACCAAATGACTGTACAATACTCTTTTGCTCTTAATATTTAAACTAATGGTACACAAAATGGCGGTAGAGTGCGGAAGATTTTTCTTCGATATTGATTCAAGAATAGTCTAAATATTATGCGTGTACAAAAGAAATAACGCGACAAGGCGCGACAGATACTCAAAAACACGTTTATACGAAACTTTAATGCAAAAAATATCACACATTTATAGGACTTGCAAATATTATTCGTAAGCTTATTATTTTAATTGCAAATTAAATATTGATTCAAAGTAAAGTACATACCTTCTCCTTCAATATCAAAAACGTTTTTGTTTTTCAAAAATTCAAAGAGCAACAAACACAAATTACAAAACAACTGCGTACTTATTATAGCCTACTTGTTACTCGGCGCATTCGCTACTTACAATGACTGGGTTCTGATTTAATTTACGAATGTAAATAAACATTTGGCGCCTTTATATGGCAACAGTTTGACGGGCCAAGCATTCTTCTTAAAGAAAATACCGATTTGTTTATATTTCGACTAGATTTGTGATTTCGACTTTTGACCGTGTTTTTCATACAAATTCTCCTCTGTGCGGCGCGGCGGTTTTACTCGTTGCAGCAATAAAACAGCGTGCGTTTCTTTGAGTAAACTACGTGCCGAGTCGGCCTTACGCCGCCAGATATCGATTGCAGCAGTGTGTGTTTGTATCATTTGAAAACACATAGATTAGTGCCGACTGCCGAGTAAGGGTAATGCCTTATTTATATAGTGTAACCATGATTAGGTCTACATTTACAAAAAAAAATACAGGAAAATTCACCAGCCATCAAATTATTCAATTAGACAGATGGATCGGTGAGGAAGAGTGAATGTATTCTGTATATGATATGGGTACATGGTGACCACGAGTTAGCCTAATAATATAATAAATATGCATATATATATATATATATATATATATATATATATATATATATATATATATATATATATAAATTCTAAGTGTTTAGCGCGCAATAGCAATAATGAAAAGAAACTGCGGCGTAGAAGATTAGAAGAGGAATTCTATAAACTGTTGCAAAGCCAATTATACTTAATGTAGTGTTTGCAACATCAAGCACAAAAGAACTTTTTTGCTTTGATGAATTTAGTTGAGATAACTAGCCAGTCTACAAGATTCTCGGCTATTTTGGAGTCTGGTACGTCATATAAGTTGTTGAAAACATTGAAGGCATATTGCCAAGAATAGTTCTGAATGTATAAATATTCAAACTTTTAATCGGTGTCAAGTTGAAATATTGATTAACCAAAAGGAAGAAATCATTAAAATTTAATCTAGATTTCCTAACTTTTGAAAAATACTAGCAAAATAATTATCCTTCATGTTCTGACGTTTGTTGAGCATTTTGTAGATTGATTGTGTGTGATTAAATTTTTAAGTAACTATATCAATGATATAGTTATATTTAGATCTATTTAAATTTTCAAAATAGTGAAATAAATGTAAAATAAATAGCTTATTTTTATTATATTTTCCGTAGACTCTACTGTGTGGGAAGATCAATCCATCGTTGTTTCCATCAATCGGTTCTTTTAGATTCTGCATGTCGGCACCAATGTAATCGTGTGTTTCTTCTTTTACCATTTATATTACTCGCATGATCACACTAATACAATTTCTTTAAAGACGATATATGTATTAAAATGTATACCGCACGTTTCTTAAAGTTGGAGCACTGCTTGAAATATTGTAACCCACTAAATGCAACACAATGGGTTTGGAAACTACATATTGATAATATAACACTCAGATGTATATGTTTGTATGAATGTGTGTTGTAGAACACTTTGTTTATAAAAACACAAACTGGTATGAGCTGGGTTCGAAGGTTCGAACCACTAACAGCAAGCAAACCAGGCGAACACTTTCACACGGAACCACTGAGGTTATGGTTAATTATTTTTAAAACAAAAACTCTCCTATACTCTTGAAGAGATATTCCAATCAAGTGCAAATTCTTGATTAGTGGGTTTACATATTTTAAATTTCAAAATTACACATTGAAAAGATATGCCAAATAAGTGTAGAAACTTGCTTAGTGGAGTTAAATATTTTAAGTTATAAATTTATTTCATTATAATCGTTGCGTCATCGATTGTAAACGTGAATTAAAATTTACATTATAATATATATGTATGTTCACACGGGTTTAGCTAGTTTTTAATATACCATATTTAATAAATACACAAATGTTATTTGCACATTAATACCTCGCATAGTCCAGCTACGAGCAGTTGGCATTCAATATAATCGGGTTTATAAATTTCAAAACTAACTAAAATTTAATAAAAATGAATTCTATAATATTATTACATTTTATATATATATACATATCTTTCTATATCGACAAGTATCATTTTATGCGGTTTATTTTAATATATTAGGTAAAATGTATGAAAAGAAAAGTCAGAAGTTAAACAAGCTCCGGTGCTTTTAGCTCGTCGTACCGGCGAGCCCTATCGCGATAGATACCATACTAAAAGCGGGGAACTTCACGGGCATAGAAATTACATTTATATCAAATTTCATTAAAAACGGGCCGGTAACTTCAGAGTTGCGGTCACAAACTCACCGACCCTTAGTCTAAAAATTCTAAGATATTTAGTCATTAAAGTTTTTTCAAATTGTGAGCGCATAGGCTTATAAACAAGCACTGGCGCTAGCGCCAGTGCTACCAGCTCGCCGTTCCGGCGAGCCTAGTCACAACAATAAATACAAAACTAAAAGCGATAGCAATTATTTTAGTACAAAATTTATTGCTGTTATTACATTTCATCGGCATTTAATATGAAATTAATAAATTTCTAAGTTTACGTATATAATTCTAAATCATCGACATTATACCCATATTACCCATTGAACAAATCTATCCAATTATGATCCCGACATTTATTTATTTCTGTACCATAAGTTTTAATTTCCATAACCCCACATTTAAAATTGCACACATAGGTAACGTTAATATCGTTCGTTTCGTGATTAGCCAAGGATATTGAAAATTATTTGATGAACATTTCCTAATTTTATTAATTGAAACACAGAAGCAAATAGTTTATACATTGGAAAATATAACCAAAAAAATTGCTGTTACATAACATAACTTCTTCATTTCACTAACAGATGGCGATCAATGTCTGATATACTTCAAAAATATTTATATTATTTTTTAAGCCTATGGGCTCACAATTTGAAAAAACTTTAATGATATAAAGTATCTTAGAATTTATAGTAGAAAATTCTAATTTTTTTAAAAATTGACTCTAGGGCAGTATTTAGGAGGGTTCCAAATTGTGGGGGCCTATAACGCCGGTCCTGTACTGACGATTATATTTAAAACGCGACGGGAACCTCACGGGCATGGAAATTATATGTATACCAAATTTCATTAAAATCAGCTCGGTACCTTCAGAGGAGATGCGGCCACAAACTCACATCTTACGACCGACCGAAAAACCGAGCTAGCGAGATACATATATCCAAGTATATGAGTTATATATATTTTTGGATTCAGGGCAAAAATACAAGAACTTTTTGTTAAGATGTTTTTTCGATATAGTATATCAGACATTGAACGCCATCTGTTAGTTATGTATGTGACAGTAATTTGTACTTGGATATATGTATCTCGCTCGCTCGGTCGGTCCGTCGTAAGACCTGAGTTTGTGACCGTAACTCGTCTGAAGGTACCAGGCCGATTTTAATTAATTTTGGTATACATATAATTTCCATGCCCGTGAGGTTCCCGTCGCATTTTAAATTCAATCGTCATTACAGGGCCGGCGTTATAGGCCCCCAAAATTTAAAACCCTCCTAAATACTGCCCTAAGTCAACTTTTAAAAATTTTAGATTTTTTTACTATAAATTCTAAGATATTTTATGTCATTAAAGTTTTTTCAAATTGTGAGCCCATAGGCTTAAAAAAATAATATAAATATATTTTGAAGTATATAAAACATTGATCGCCATCTGTTAGTGAAATGAAGAAGTTGATTTAGAATTATATACGTAAACTCAGAAATGCATCTATTTTATATTATATGCAGAAGAATTGTCATCAAACATTCAAGACAACATAAACCAAATTTTAAAGACTCGTCGTATATTAATACATTATTGTAGAAAACCATAATTTGAATATATTCCAATAATGAATTGCTATTGCTTTTAGTATTGTATTTATTGCGGAACGGCGAGCTGGTAGCACTGGCGCTAGCGCTAGCGCTAGTTCTTGTTTGAAACTATTTTTATTTTATGTATTTAGTTCCTCGATTAGTCCGGTTTAAAACAAACCGGATATTGACTGAACCGATTATCCGGAGAATGCGAGGTATAGTTGGATTTATCTTTTCGTAACTATATGCTACTAATATTTTTGAAAAATACGAAAAGTTACCAATATCTGACAGATACTTATGCTTGATTTAACAAAATTTAAATGAATCGGGTTTATTGGTTGAACAAAATCAATAATATTTCAATAAATATTTATTTTGTCACGTTAAAAAAATTACAGTCTTTCAAATATATTTCGCATTATTTCTGTGAACCAAATTATTACAATGTCATTACATATTTTACTAATACCATATCCTTTTGGTACCAATAAAAATAATCTATACCTACTACAAACGTATGTACAAAACATCAATTTTTCTGGCCAGAGTAATTCTACATTTACATAAAATACAGAAGACAGTGTAACACTACAGAGCGACACTTATATTAATATTTATTCTAAGTATTCCCTATGTTACTTTTAAATCAGGCCAGCTGAATAATAATTAGTGATTGCTACAAAATTTACAGTGCTCATTTAGGCCTAATATCATATATAACATCAATTTTTGTACAGCTGTAAAAAGCAGATTCTACAAAAATGAAAATGATATATAAGGCGTGTTTCGACAAACCCTGATTCGTAATCAAACATAATCAAAGTAATCATTAATATGTATAGTACGTTTCTATTTTCGTTATTACGAGTAGTTATCCGTACTCTTTCATTATATGTTCAGAAAATGACAGTCGCAATACCCTTGCGAATTATACAATTTCTATGATTACTTGGATTGAATTACAAAACTGGCGCCTTAAGTTCAATATAGCTGGCTAAACAAATTGAGAAGAAATAGAATGTGATGTATGAGGTTTAAAGTAAGTGGTATCATCAATTAACCCGTCAGAACTCACGTGAACTTTTCGGTGATCTTTACTCGCGTGATGAGAGATTTGCTCACGCTCTGTGCGCATGCGTCAAATATCTCGCGCACTTAGTTTTTATTTAAATTTATAAATCATAACCTCAACATATTTTTAGATAGTTTTTTTTATGTATGATTAACAAATTCAAAATATTATACTTATCTGATTATTATGTGATCTTCAAAAGGTAAAATATTGTAGAAGGCAATAATTAAAATTTCTTTTAATCATAACCCAGATTATTAATTGGAGTCAGTTTATTTGTATTTAAAATTTTATTTATTCATTTTAAATATTAAAATTAAATGAAATTTTTATAAAATAATTTAACACATAAAGCTAGTAGAATTGACAATCCTCGTCGTGTTTTTTTAGTTTAGTTTCACAGTCCATACAATGTATATTGCACTTGTAACGGATGAGTTTTAAAACTAATGCGCTAAAGCGAATGTAGCCGAACATCCGGAGGCAAACGAAGATGCACGATCAAGCCCGACCGCTACCGAAAGTAAATTTTTCATGCATACACGTTTACTCTCGTGATGAGAGAAATGCTCACAATTTCTGATATGCATGAAAATAATTTTTTATTCAGCTTTACTTAGAATTGTTGGATTTGGGAAATTTATAATTTCAAAATAGATAATATTATTTGAAGATAGAAAGAGTTTCAACTACCCATTCCATTTAAAAAAAAGTTATTAACATTTTAAATCGAGCGTGAGCAAAATGCTCATAACGTGAGTGCTGCCGGGTTAACAAACATATGGGGACAAATCTACTAGTTATATAATATAAATATTTTTAAAAGATCAATATTTTTTTTTAAATTAATAAAAATATTGTCTATTTTTTGCTTCAGCGTCATTCTTGCTAAATATTTATATTAAGAGGTACATTTCGCTCTGAAGTTTTAATTGAAGATATAATTGGCGTTAACAACTGACAGTACTTAAATTTGACGATTACAAAACGTATACTCCTATTGCGATGATTTTTTGACAATTATATTTAATTATGATTCAAACTAATCACGGATCAGAGAATCATGATTTAGAAAATTTTAATCATATAGGGAAGAAACACGCCTATAATCAGCTATATGATAATTGAATTTGTAAGATTCATTTATACTAAGCATTTTCTTTACTAATGAAAAGTGCATTTAAACCGCATCCGGTATGGGTTCCCATGTAAGCAATTGTAAACTGGTCGATTTACTCATCTCATTATTACCCCGATGGCTGCTGGTCGTGTTGCCGTACGACGTGATCAACCGTGCTCCTTTAGATTTGATTGACCTCGTATAGATCTTCAGAACTTGGCAATTACATGTCACCAACATGGCAACTAGAATTCCCTGCAAACCTTGTCCAACGTTGAATGCGATCCAAGTCACGTCCGATTTGACCAGCTTTGCACATGCGCCCAACGCTATCACGATACCAAGTAGCAACGTTATCTAAACAGAACGAGAAAGAAATGAAAAAAGTTTTATGTCTTTGTGTTGGCAGCTATAGAATAAAAGAAAAACACATTTCATAACATTTTCAGTAACCGTTGGTTATCTTGGGGCTAGTAATTGGGAAGTGACAAGTTTCGCCTGTGGAGAAAATAACATGCAAAGAAATACACTCAAAATAAAAATTAATACATTTCTAATATATAATATAATAATTATAGTAATTACAAGGCTATATATATATATATATATATATATATATATATATATATATATATATATATATATATATATATATATATATATATATATATATATATTCATTTAACCGTTAAATCCATTATTAATTTAATATTAATATTTTTAAAAAGCATTTTTAATTTTAAAACTAGATTACTATTTAAATAAATATAATTTTGAAATAAAGAAAAAAAAAATTTTCTTATACGCAGTAATATGCAATTGTTGTAATCATTTTGACCTCGAAATTTCAACGGAAATACACGCTTTGCGTCTCCCTTAATCAAATGTGACTATTTTCGGACATCTGTGTGTCTGTCTGTGAACGCTCTAGATCCAAAACTGTTGAATTTACAATTGCGAAAAAAAATATCTTAAATTGCTTATATAAATTGCCTTATTTACGCATGTATGGGGATTATATTTCATAAATCGTGTGAACTAAACCTGACAACATTTTGACCGGGACACAAAATAAACTCAAATAATTTAATATGCGTGTTTGTTATTGAAAATTAATATTGAAAAACTGTACATATTAAATATTATATTTGAATATATTAATAAGTTGAATACTAAAGTAACAATATATATGTTGCATTGAATAGTATTTGCTAATGTAATAAAATAATATGCTAATTTGTACAATTTCAGAGTATTACTGTGGTATATTGGCTGGTTCAGCAGTTTGATTGGGTGAATACAATCGAGTACAAGTAACTCTACTTTTTTTGTTTACTTGTTAACAGTTTTGACAATCTATTTCATAAAATAATAGAATAATCCAGCAATAAAAGAATAACTAAATATAATTGTCACAGAACACACCAAAACTAAATAAAGTTAGATAGAATCTGTTGTTGGGGCAGCTAACAGTGTTACCGAATCTAAAGCTACATAATTCATTACCAACGGTATAACTTTGTAATATACTTATTACACATTAATTGTCCGAATACAAACAGATGACATAAGTCTATGGTGGTGTGAAACTTGAACAATTCATATCTTTTCAAATATGAAGATAAAAAATATTTTAAAATACATAAATAGCTTCAGATAATATATACTATTGTAAATAAAAACAGTTGCCACATGCCTATTGTATATTTTTATTACCTTTGTAAAAAGAAATAGTTGTAATGCTCGTTTTCGACGCATTTTATCTCGGGCGCGCTTGTCTATTTGCATACTCGTGACGTAACGTGCGACGACAGCTGCACGTACTAGATAGGATAGTGTAGTCAGAATTAAAATTGAAGCTGGAACTAGAAGACCGTACACGTACGCACTGTTATCCAGAAACCTAATTGTACATCAAAGGAACAGTATTAGAATTTCCTTCGTAACTATCATATTATTCTCTATGCGACAATACGAGAAATGTTCATCTCTGTTCTGTAAGTCCCAACTATTTTCACATTTACATGTGGAATTAAATTATTATACCTGACCGCGATATTTGAAAATTTGAACAATTATTCCAGAAATGTTGTGCCTGATGAAATTTTACCAAAGAATTTAGTCACATTCTTTAACATTAATTTTAACATCCCTGAACATGTGAATTTAAATCAATGAGTTAATTTAACAAAACCTCTGTTTATAGGAATTCTTTGAGGAAGATGGAAATCATGCTTATTCAAAATTTCAATTTTCGCGGCCGTATGTAAAAATTCACTTTTGTTTCCTATTCCAATAGATATTGTTTATCAATTTTTATCATTATAAATATTTGTTCTAAAATATACTGTCCAACGTTTGTTTCCTAACTTTTGTTTCTTAACGATTGATTAGGTATTCGAAAAACCCGAAAGTAGTAATTTTACATTCTGCGCATGTGCAGCTTTTTCCAGCTATAAAACAACTCTGATGCCGGATACAAGTTTCTTATATAAACCTGGTATTCAGACCTGTTTAAAGCTGTTTCAGCCCATTAGCAGCTGTTCCAGCGTCAACATATACGAAGAATAAAAAGTAGTAGTAATGGGAAAAGTGCTTGTTCACTTAATACCAATTCGTTTGCTTCTTAAAATGTGTTAAGGATATAATTTTATTACGTAAATTAGTGATTATTGTAGTGTTGCATTTAATGTAATATTTAAATAACACAAAAGATTATTATTTCATATATTCTAAATTATTTCCTAAAATCTAACCTAACATACACAAAGTCTTCTTGAAGCGGCGCTAACAATCTGCGCTGTAGTACGAATTGTTAAATAAGGTTATGTTATGTATTATGTACATGTCAAAAACATAGCAAGCAGAATGTAAGTACGTATTATCTATTCACATAACACCTATGTTTATAATAGATATTTTACTGTCCATATTTAAATAATAATTTTTACATGATAAGTATTTGGGCTACAGCGATCATTATTACTTCCTTAGACGAAGTCTAATATAAAGTATTGTTATCATAAAATCTCGATATTTAAACGGAAATATAAGTTTTGGTCATCTCTGCATCGAATCTGACTATTTTGGGAATGACGTCTCTGTGTGTGTTTGCGTGTGTGTGTTTGTGTGTGAACACTCTAAAGGCAAAACTATTGAAGGAATAATTACGAATTTTTAGATTGTTTGAAAAGTTATTTCGATTACGTATAATTTACTGCAAAATCGCCTTTGAATATGTTTATTATAGGCGTGTTTCTTCGAACTCTGATTCGCAATCTAACTAATCAAAGTAATCATGATTATGAGAATCACGTTTCTTCGTTCGTTATTAGTTATCCCTACTCTTCCATTTTGTGATCAGAAACTGACAGTTCCCTTCCCCTTGCGAATCATATTATTTCTATGATTACTTGGATTGAATCACAAAACTGGCGAAGAAGTACGCCTGTATAATTTTTTTTTCTACTTGAGCATCATCTATGTTTAACTATTTATATTTAGAGGTATTTTTTACTCTGAAGTTCAAATTATAGATATATTTGGGGTTAATAACTAACAGTACTTCAATTTGACGTTTAGAAAACGTACGATCGAATCATGATTCAATCCCGATGTTTCATTGAATATTATATTTAATCATGATTCAAACTAATCACGATCAGAGAATAATGATTTAGAAAATCATGATCATAAAGCGAAGAAACACGCCTTATATATGTACGTTTCCTAGTTGCAATACCAATTAATTTTGTTTCATAGCTGTCGTGAATTAAAACAAAATAGAGCAATACAATAAATACCGATACTGAATGAAATACAAGAAAGTCGAGGGAACGCCAATCTTGCTTTTTTTAAAGCGAGTTAAGGCCTACCTTACCTGATTTTGTTAATATTTAGATACGTCTAAGTTATACCAATTTCTTCTACACAAATTAAAATGACGTGCTTACAACACAATTAGTTGACAATTTTCCGATATTCATATTTTCAATTTAAGTTTTCTAGTGTTCATTTAACACTTTACGAAAAAAAAATTCTTTTCTAAAAACTGAATTGTAAAAATCTATTCAGGAAAATTATTCTTATATTGTGTTTTGTACACGTACACCGGTAGATTTTTACTTTCTTGGACGATGTCTAGAAATTACGAAGACTCGAGACTTTAACCGAAATACTCGTTTTGACCGTTCCTGAATCGAATCTGACTATTTTCGGAATGATGTCTGTGTACACGCGCTCTAGAGGTGATGGAAATATTCTGAATATGGAAGGGGTGATACTTGTGTGCAGCCGATAAACTCTCCGACATACGTTATACAACGTATACTCTAGAATAAATTAGATTGTGTAAGTTACGTCGGTTATGAGAAAAATGCTGTTTTAATATTCCGGATTTCCTCCTCATTTTGTCAAAATTAGGAATTTTTAACTTGAATATAAATGGAAGTAATCTACACGGCAACATATGAAAATAAATATATATTTCTAAATATTAATACATGAAACAATGCTTGAAAATAATGCAATTTGTAATAAACTAATCGTTTAAAATATCAATAATTTAATAGTAACGGGTAGTTATAAATCATAACTTCTGTAGAATATTAGTTAACATTTATAAATATGGATAGTAATTAATTAATAAAAATGGAATATTGGGTGACCTTATTATCGCATGAATATTTCAGCAAGTGTACAGCCATAAACTTAAGACTTGTATATGCCCCGGAAAAAAATGCACCATTTATTGAAATATCACCTATGAAAATTGTTATATGTACGTTTTCCTAGTTACAATACATATTGATGTTGTTTCATAGCTATCGTAGGGTTAATTTATAACCAAATAATGCGTAATTATAGGTAGTGTAAGTAAAAGAAATTTGGATGAAGGTCACTCCAATTTTTTATGTTTCTGAACCAATTACCATAAATCAGATATATCTAAAAATTAACAAACTCAAGCAAGGGCAGCCTTCAATCCTGGTCTACTATTTACCGAGAAGCCATTCTACCAGTTATTTATTTTTCTGCCCGATAAAAAACAGGTGATTTCGAGAAAAACGCTTTTAAAGTTTTTAGTTAATATAGTTGAAAAATTCAATTATTCAAAAATATTATTCGAAATATGAATAAACAACATGGAATGAATCCGAAGTTAATAACATTTACCAAATACGAGAAAGAAATCACGAAAAACTTGTTTTCTTTTGGGCAGAGTTACGTACCCCCCCCCCTTAAAACTTGTTATATAACTCGGGTGTGCAACTTCAATTTCTGAAAATAATATCTTAATCAGAAGTAAAGACCTACTCTTGCTATTTTATTCATATCTCGAAAACAAGACCTATTAAAGTAAAAGTGATTCTTAAAATAGTTGAAGAAATTGAGATTTCTAGCAACTATTGTTGAAAAGCTTTTTTTTTAATATTTATAATTTACAGTTAAATATCATATGAAAATAGTTATTTTATATTTTCATTTCCCACGATACTATATATACGTAGGTTGAAATTAAACCAAAATATAGCATTAAAGTGAATTTCACAAATAAATTATAAATAGTAACAATCAATATTACACTTTTTAAATCACTAAATTACGTCACTATTGGTCCTGTGCACTTAAAATCTTAAACTGAACTTAATCTATAATATTTTTGAAAGTAATGCTAATATCTTAAAATAAATTTAATATTTTGTTTTCTAAGGATCCCTTAAAAGGAGACGGCAATGCAAACGGCTATAAATTTTCAATTATAAACCAGTCTAAAGTATTCCAGAATAAGGGCGATTGTCGATTTCATTAAGTATAAAATAATGAATATACATACCAGCAATTTGCTTCTACTAAACTTTTTGTATCCCATAATTTTCCAGCTTTTTCTCTATATTGTATAAATATGCTAGCTCCTACAAGAAGTCCAGGTAGGCCCCAAGCAAACATAGAGTATCTGAACATACATAAATCATACATATGTCAATTATAAAATTCTGTTTAATATATAATCGCGTTTAAAATAGCGTCTGAATTATAATGCAGTTAACTATTTGATTTGATATTAAACAGGAATTTATGAAACATGTATTAGTGCGTTATAAATAAGCATGGAACATACTTGATAAAGTCTTTACATATCGTGGCATCAACGGCTGGTCGCAGATTGACATTGTTCTGGAACTGACGGTACATATGCCTCGTCATGCATAGCATCCAGCATAGAACATTGAGTCGAATATATTGCAAAGCAAAAGCCAACGCTATGCAAAGTTCTGCATCCTGTACATAGAAAATAATAATGCTGTTATTATTATAATTTGGCCAACAGTATAGTGTGACTGCTAATATCATTACATATATGGCATATGTGGAATTTGGCCTATACGTTACAGAGCTCTTTATCTATGTGGATAATAGGGTCAGTGAAGTTGACCGCCCCCCCCCCCCCCCCATAAAAATAAAACTGAATAAAAAAAATGACATTTTATTGTGCTCGTTGTGCGCTCTTATGCGCCATTAATATTTTGTACTGCGCCAGTTGTTTTTAGTTTTGTATTTATTGTTGTGACCAGGCTCACCGGAACGGCAAGCTGATAGCACTAGCGCCAGTGCTTGTTTATTGCACCAATTGTTTAAACAAAGATTTTCCTGTTATAAAGTGGGGGTGGCGAAGTTACCGGAGCGATTCACTCCAAATTTGGTACACATATTATTAGTTATAGGCCCCCAAAAATTGGAGCCCCCTTAATACTGCCCTTAAAAAATAATTGAAACACTCAAAAATTTTAAATAAAAATTCTAAGATATTTTTTGTCTACATGATTTTTTAATATAGTTAACCCAAAGCCCGAAAGAAATTATTAAATATTATAATTTTGAAATTTTCACTAACTTTTTTTTTAATATTTATATAATCTAAAAAAAATTAAGACTATGTATGTCTATAACATTTTTTCAAATTGTTAACCAAAAGGACATAATAATTAAAAACCACTGCTCGCAACGCATATTTTACCTAAAGGCGAACTCTGCGCGTTGCACAGAGGAGTATTTGTATGGAAAACACGGTCAAAAGTCGAAATCACAAATCTAGTCGAAATATAAACAAATCGGTATTTTCTTTAAGAAGAATGCTTGGCCCGTCAAACTGTTGCCATATAAAGGCGCCAAATGTTTATTTACATTCGTAAATTAAATCAGAACCCAGTCATTGTACTAAGCGAATGCGCCGAGTTACAACTAGGCTATAATACAGTACGCAGTTGTTTTGTAATTTGTGTTTGTTGCTCTTTGAATTTTTGAAAAACAAAAACGTTTTTGATATAGAAGGAGAAGGTATGTACTTTACTTGGAATCAATATTTTATTTGCAATTAAAATAATAAGTTTACGAATAATATTTGCGAGTCCTATAAATGTGTGATATTTTTTGCATCAAACTTTCGTATAAACGTGTTTTTGAGTATCTGTCGCGCCTTGTCGCGTTATTTCTTTTGTACACGCATAATATTTAGACTATTCTTGAATCAATATCGAAGAAAAATCTTCCGCACTCTACCGCCATTTTGTGTACCATTAGTTTAAATATTAAGAGCAAAAGAGTATTGTACAGTCATTTGGTCGTTTCACTTTGGACTTAATGCTTTTTTGATAACTTGATTAAAAATGGGACAAATATGAAATATTTAAAAATAATTAGTTTGTTTTCTCGTTGGGGGTGGGTGAGTTACACCCCAACTCTAGGGGTTCAAAAAAGAAAGGAACGTGTCGATCGTCGAATTCTTCTCCAAAAAACCCCTATAACGTTAATTTCGCTTTAATACCCGCCTAGTTACAGGGGGTTGAAAACGTTGATTTTCAAGCAAAAACACTGATTAGCAAATTACTCAAAGAGGATCACATTTTTGAAAAAGATTGTCATGACACTTTTAAGTTAGCTTATGAAATTACAAAAATAATTCATGAAATAAAAATTTGTTTAGGCTCATCGTTGCTGAGATACAATTAATGTTAGGTGCATTTGAACGTAACCCTGAAAAGATCACGCTCTTCAAATAGTCGTAACTCTAGTTTAAAAAATACTTTTCAATATGTGCCCTGAACCAAAGTAAAGCTAATTATAGTAGCAAAAATTGTTTTTTTGTAAAATTTTGCTAACTGATTACTGCAAATAAACTCTACACTTTGTCTGTAAAATTTATTGCGGAGATAATATTTACATATGTTCAATCGGCTTTTTTTTTTTAAATTTTAATATAACACTTAAATATCACATATAATGAAGATGTGTACCAAAAATCGTGTATCTATCTTTATTCCTCTTCATTTGGCATCGATTTAAAAAAATGATCTCATTATACGGTTTTAGCACTAGAAAAACCCCTAAATATTGTAATACGTAAATAAGTTTTTGAAAATACAGCTTATTATCATACAATATTGTTTCTTATTTAATAATATATGAATAAATTCTGTAAAATAATTTTGACCGGTTTTTTCATACAAATACTCCTATGTGCGTTGGTACGTTCTACGCGTACCAAATCTTGTTGTGCCAATTATTTGAACAATGATATGCAAGTTTCAAAGTGGGGGTGAACAAGCTAACGCTAGCCCCCGCTTTATATCAATAAAAATAAATTCATTAATTTGTGATATTATAGCGTTTGGTATGCGCTCATATGCGCCATTAATATTATTTATATCATCCTCTGCTTAAACAATCAAAATTTGAATTAAAATGGGAGAGCTCATTTTAATGCTAGAATTTTTATGTATAAAACTAAGGACAAATATAGAAATAGTATTATATTTCAATATTTTAAATATAATACAAACATAAGAAAACAAGCACCTATGTGTTCAGCTCGTCTTATAAGTAATATATGCGAAGCGAGCAGCTTTTAATTATGTTGGTTAATTGGTTAATAATTTGAAAAAAAAAAATGGATATAAAATGTCTTACAATTTTTTTGTAGATTATTTTCAAAAATCATGCTTAGGTACAACCCACCAATGCATCCAGCTCACCTAATGAGTATTATATGTGATACGTGCAACGATTTTTAATTATTATGGCCTATTGGTTAACAATTTGAAAATAATGTTATAGATATAAAACGTCTTGCAATTTTTGTAGATTATTTTGATAAAAAAATTTTTTTAGTATTTATTTTAAAATTCGAAATTATATTTTTAAGATTTAGGGTTAAAAATATACAAAAATCTTGTAGATATAAAATATACATATTAGGGCCCTATAACTCAGGAAGAATACGGGCGATTGGATTTAAACTGCGGCTCTAGAACGTTCACAGACAGATAGACAGGCAGACACATTTGTGACAATTGTGTGTCTGCCTGATTAGATGGTATGCCAAATTATATGTGTAGCAAATATGGTTTGAATCACTCCGGTATCTTCAGAGGATTAGAGGTCACAAATTTGGTCTTACAAGCGAGCGACGACTAACATCCAAGTATATAAGTTATATATATTTTTGGATTCAAGGCAACGAGACATGCACTTTTTGTTAAAGAAATTTTTTGATCCGAGAATGCTACAGACACACGACTAAATGCTTTAACTTGTTCGGTACTTCGTACAGCGTGATAAAAAATTTAGAGCATATTTAAAATTCAAAATTATAATATTTAATCATTTCTTATGGTATTTGGCTTAACAAAATGAAAAAATTGGGTGTTTTAATCATTGTTATAAGGGGGGCTCCAAATATTGATAGTTGGAAGTGCAGCAGTCAATTCTATTAAATCGTATACGTATAACAGTAAAGTCGGTGTTATTTACAATTTAGTTTCTAATTTAATTGACGCTGAGGTTGCAGAGGGTAATTGGTTACTAGAATACTGTATTTAGAACTTTGTATGCAAAGTCCATCTCATCGCTCATATAAATGTCTCTAAAGTGTCTTGTTTTATAAATAAAATCTTGTAGACATAATATATCTTTGAATAATTAGTAGTATTTTTGGGGTTTTAATTGTGTAACTCTGCCCAAAGAAAAAAGTATGTTTTTCGTGAATGCTATTCTCGGTTTGGGTAAATGATACTGTGATGATTAGTAATGTAGGTTACGTTGGTAGTCATTGCCACGAATGTCAAACATCATAAACTGTATGTGTAATTTTGTTTAATAAACCTAATTATCGAATTCCTTTCTTATTACAATTTATTTAACAAAATTTATATAAAAAATAAAGAAGAACTTCTGAGATGGATAAGTATTTGCGCCCCGAACGTTTCGATGTTGATCCCTCTTCGTCAGTGGATCAATCCCCACAGTAAACCCACTGGAAAAAACACTTATAAAATTTTTCTAGCTGCCATCACTACTACTGAAAAGTCTGTTTTAGAGGAAACAAAACTCAAACTATTTGTGAATCATCTATCGCCGGCAATTTTCGCACACATCGAAGATTGTTCTGTCTATGATATAGTTCTTAAAAACGCCGAATGAAGTACTCAAGACATAAAATTGCGAGAAGACATTAACAACCGGGTGAAACAATTGATCAATGTCTGCAAGCCCTCAAATTATTGGCCAAAAACTGCCGATTAAAAGCGGAACATAATGAAATGGATGCAGTTAGAGATGCCTTTATATCTGGACTTTCCACACAGGAGATTCGACAAAGGCTACTAGAGAAAAACTCTCTCAGTTTAGACGATGCGCACCAACAAGCACAGTCTTTGGAGATGGTGCAACTACATAATGAGAATTATCATCAGCCAAACATTAATTCCTTTATTAACGCTGTAATTTCAGATAACCAACAGTCAATTAAGAGTGAACTGTGTTATTTTTGCAGTAACAAAAGACATGACCGCAGCAATTGCCCATCCACCGGAGCTACCTGTACCAACTGCGGCAAGAAAGGACATTTTGCCAAAGTATGCAAAAGCAGAATACAAAAGCAAATAGCTTTCGCTTTAATTTAAGTTATTTCAACTGAAGACAGAAAGATCCAATCACAGTCAGACACATTACAAAATCAAGTCCAATTATTATCGTGCAACACTGCCGCTTCAATTAATTTAAGTAAAGCCACTGTAAACATAATCATAAATGGGCAAATTACGGATAATGCGTTAATTGACACTGGTAGTACAGCCAGTTTTATAAATAATCGCATAGTAAATCAATACAATCTAGAGAAGATCCCATGCTCACAAAAGGTTACTATGACCACGACACATTTAGTATCGAATGCTGACGGCTTCTGCTCGTTAGAAATTGAACTGCAAAGCCAAAAATTCAAGATTGATTGGCAATGGATGGACTGTGTGCCGATGTAATTCTTGGTCATGACATTTTAAAAATGCACAATCCTCTTGAAATGCATTTTGGTGGGCCACGGGCTCCATTGAAATTATGTGCCCTAACATGTGCAGACATAAAACCAGTAAATCTTTTCTCAAACCTTATACCCTAATGAAAACCAGTAAACCAGTAGCCGTGAAGTCAAGAAAATATTCAGAAGACGACATGCGATTTATCAGCTCTGTTAGCGCAGCGCCGGTGGAGGGCGAAGCGCCAGTAGGGCAACAGCACCAATGGGGCGAAGCGCAATTGGGGCAAAGCACCAATGGGGCGGAGCACCACGTTATTTTCTCATAAACACTTCAACAAATGTATTTGTCGAAATGGGACAAAGCCCTGCTTTATTTAGTTATACATGTAGGAATGAAATTGTCACAAAAGAATTTAGATGTTGATGGTACAACTGATGTGTCGAGACTTGTTAATGATTGGCATGGTGTTTACCAAGTAAACACAACAATGTAGGATCATGGCAATCACAAAGTACTATACTAAAACATTTGCCTAACAATGGTTTAAGACAAATGTGAATAGGTGTCAATATGTATATTTGACAGATATCTTAAATGACATATGTCATTTAAAAAATGTGTTGGTGGCCTGAACATACCGCCCGCCTTGAAAGGTTTGAAATACCTTTAAAAATAAGAAATGTGTTGTGGTGTTAATTTAAATATAAAATTATAATTCATTGTGACGATGTTATGTTGTTGCTTCGTCTTCGTGTTCTTCCTCTGTTGGTACTAGAGCTAGTTCGGTGACTGCCCTCCTGACAAGACCGTCTGAAGTTTTGACTGTTGCCGTTCTTGTGATGTTGTCGTTGCCAGGTTGAATTTCCTGAATTCTTCCAAGCCAATGTAGTGGTGGTAAACGATCGTCTCGCAACAACACCAGTGCACCCGGGATTATTTGAGCTGTTGATTATGTTGCCATCTCGACAAGCGATTAACAGGAATATATGTATTGTCGGTTTCCACAGCCGCAATAAGTGAATCTCCAATGATAGAGTGTGCTGGTGTTAGTGCTTTGCTGTCTGTAGGATCGTTTGAAAGAGGATCGAGAGATAAAGATCTTTTGGTTGCCATGGTAAGAGAATTGCCAAGTTTGTGAATGTTTGGATTAAATGGCAGTTTTGAAATGAAACGACCAGTCTCATCGCGTTTGAATGTGTTTTTGAAATATTTTTGAGATATGTCTTGTTCTACAGAGCATTTTGGGGAAATTTTATGTTCCCAAAATTTTGACAACTGTGAATCTAAAGTGAAATGACAAACGGAATTCGTTGTTTTCACCCCAGGTATTTTTCCGGAAACAATCCAACCAAAATGTGTCTATTGTAGCACCGGATAATTTTTGTTTGATTTTATTTGCCCGATACACAATAAATTGTAAAAAAATTCTGCTCCAATTAGCATATCAACATTTTTTGATATGTTGAAGCTAGGATCAGCAAGTTTTATACTTGAGGGAATGTTGAAATTTGCTATATTTATATTTACAATAGGCAGATTATCCGTAATTTTCGGTAGAACAAGACATGTTAAGTTTGCACTATATGCATTGTATGATGATTTGATTTTTGTTTCTACTGTTTTAGAAACCTGAATGTGTGAATGAGATATGCCAGTAATAGGCACATTGTTATTCTTAAGCTTCAGCCCAAGCTTTTTACACATGGAGTATGTAATAAAGTTGGACTGCGAGCCAGAATCAAGAAATACTCAACAGGAATGTGATTTTCCTGTGCTATCAAATATACGAACTATGGCAGTTGATAGCAGAATATGAGATGAATCATTCTTTATGTATGAAGAATGATTTGTTGATTGAATCTCTGTATATGATTTTTCATGTGTATTTTCACTAGATTTGTTGTGTTTTTTGTGACATATCCTACATGAATGTTGATTTGGGTTTAAACAATTTAGACATAACTTCATTGCTATTACTTCCTGCAAACGTTGCTTTGCAGAAAGAGTTGTAAATTTGTCGCATTGAAATAACATGTGTGGTTTTTTACAATATGGACAAATTTTTGTGTTTGGGTTAGCCTTGATTTGCAATTTGTTTTTGTTCATATGTTGAGTTTCTATGTTGAGAAACTCTAACAATTGACAGCGATGTGTCAAAAAAATGAATAAATTTTCCATTGAAGGAAGATTATCGCCAGGAATGTTTTTTTACCATTCCATTTTGGTGATGGTATCAAATTTCGTGGATAGAATGTGTATTAATAGTGTATCCCATTTGTCAGTAGGCTGACCAAGAGTGCGTAAGGCTCTAAGGTGTTGTGTTGTCGTGTCAAATAATCGCCTCAATTGTGAATGTGATTCCCTTTGCAATTGGGGCAAGGCGAAAATAGCCAGTACGTGTTTTTGGACTATCAAACGCTTGTTTTGATAACGTGTTTTTAGTAATTGCCAGGGAATTGCATAATTGTCTTTAGATATTGTAAGTGAATTGACGACCAGAAGTGCGTCTGATTTTAAAGACGATTTTAAGTAAAGGAATTTTTGAATGTCATTGAGGTTTTCATTTTCTGACATGTGTCATTTAAGAAATGTGTTGGTGGCCTGAACAAGCTCCGAGACTAAGAAATTGCTAGCAGACAAAATAATAGAACCGAGTCAATCGCCTTGGAGGGCGCAAGTTCTTTTCATTTCAAACGAGAACCATAAAAAACGAATGTGTATTGACTGTTCGCAAGCAATTAACAAATAATACGCAGTTGAATGCTTATCCTATACCAAGTATGGAAGACGTTGTTATGAAAGTAGCCTAATATCCGATCTACAGAAAAATTTATTTAAAAAGCGCTTATCATCAAATACCAATTTCAGAACATGACAAATTTTATACGGCGTTTGAAGTCGAAGGATATCTGTACCAATTTTGCAGGATAACATTCGGTGTCACGGCAGCTTTCCAACGCGCGATTGATGCTATCATTTCAAAAGAGAATCTAGAAGATGAATTTGCTTATCTTGACGACATAACTATGTGCGGGAAAGATCAATCTCATCATGATATGATACTAAAAATATTCTTCGACACAGTTACTCATTATAATAAATACACTATTTGCAATAGTAGGCATATTATCGTAAGAAGGCAAGCCCGTGGCATTTTTTACAACATTGACCAATAACGAACGTAATCATTCAGCGATCAAAAAGAAGCCGCTGCTATAGTTGAATGTTTAAGGAAGTGGAGACGATTTCTGGTAGGAATAACATTTCGACTAATCACAGACCAGAAGTCTGTAGCATTCATGTTTAAGCAAAAACACTAATTAAGAATAAAGAACGACAAACTTCAAAGGTAGAGGTTAGAGCTTTCGAATTACAACTTTGATATTGTGTATTGACCGGGAAGAGACAATGTGGTAGCTGATACTTTATCCAGAGCGAACATTATAGCAACAACAATAACCACTGATACATTAAAAAAACTGCACAGAACACTTTGTCACCCAGGAATCACAAGGATGGTTACTCCGTTGAAAAAGTAAAAAAAGGAAAAGAGGAAAACTAATTAAAGCAACAACACGGCTGAAAATAATTTCAATTGATTTTGAAAGGTATATGTATATTTATATGTATATGTATATGTATATGTATATGTATATGTATATGTATATGTATATGTATATGTATATGTATATGTATATGTATATGTATATGTATATGTATATGTATATGTATATGTATATGTATATGTATATGTATATGTATATGTATATGTATATGTATATGTATATGTATATGTATATGTATATGTATATGTATATGTATATGTATATGTATATGTATATGTATATGTATATGTATATGTATATGTATATGTATATGTATATGTATATGTATATGTATATGTATATGTATATGTATATGTATATGTATATGTATATGTATATGTATATGTATATGTATATGTATATGTATATGTATATGTATATGTATATGTATATGTATATGTATATGTATATGTATATGTATATGTATATGTATATGTATATGTATATGTATATGTATATGTATATGTATATGTATATGTATATGTATATGTATATGTATATGTATATGTATATGTATATGTATATGTATATGTATATGTATATGTATATGTATATGTATATGTATATGTATATGTATATGTATATGTATATGTATATGTATATGTATATGTATATGTATATGTATATGTATATGTATATGTATATGTATATGTATATGTATATGTATATGTATATGTATATGTATATGTATATGTATATGTATATGTATATGTATATGTATATGTATATGTATATGTATATGTATATGTATATGTATATGTATATGTATATGTATATGTATATGTATATGTATATGTATATGTATATGTATATGTATATGTATATGTATAACCCAACGTTGGCGCGAAGTATGCATAGTACATTACTATTCAAAGACAAATCGCTTCATTATTGCACTATTTTCAAAATTACTTGGCGAATATATATGCATATATATATATATATATATATATATATATATATATATATATATATATATATATATATATATCTGTATATATCTTTTTATATACATATATATATATATATATATATATATATATATATATATATATATATATATATATATATATACATAATATAATATATATTGTAATTTTCTTACGATTTCGATTAATAATTAGATACCTTGATATACAAAATTTCTCTAATATATCAATAATTTTTATTTAACTCTGCTGCACTAATCGCATTAACTATGCATTTGTAACGTTTGGGTCTATATGACACGAGTAATATTATTTGAAATACAGGGTAGTGTAAAACTTATAAAACGATATAAATAATATAATATTTATTATATAGGATAATTTAGTAAAACATAATATATATATATATATATATATATATATATATATATATATATATATATATATATATATATATGTATGTAAGGAAAATTAAAGAAAAATTTATCTTTTAATATTAATAAAATTAGAACCATAGAACAAGTCAGATTTACAAATGTGTTAATTACAGCAAGCACACAACATATCTGTCATACTGACCCAAACGTTATATTAAGAGTACAATATGAAACTAAGAAACTGAATATTATTGAAAATCTAAAATATCCGCAAAATAATAAATGCTATCTAAAAAGTAAAGGCATGAAATACAATAACATTTTTTTTCAGGATATAGTTTTTATAAACAATTTAAATTCGTTTCGGGTCATATAGATCCGAACAGTGCAGCAGGGTTAAAATATTTTGATTAAATTTTACATTATCTATCAAAATTAACCATATGTTAAAAGGAAACACAAAATATATGTATTTCTTGAAATTTGAATTGTCGCCGAACAAATCTTACTTTACAAATCTGTATAAAGGAAACAGAAACAGTAAAGTTATTACTAATAAATTAGGTACAATAATATAATCCATATATGGGTGTTTTACGAATGAATTTTTTTTTCAAATATTATTTAACAATTTATTATATATCTTATAATCTATTATGTTTTTTTTCCAATTGTTCACTTTCTTCTATGGCTTTCAAATAATTAATACGATTAAATGTTCGTTGTTTTACAAGTATGAATATATTTTGTTTTTGCTGTTAGAAAACGCTTATATATTATATATGCCACTTTCTTAACAATATTAGGTTCTTTTCTTATAGTTCCGTTTCCGTGATTTTTTTAAAATACTTTTTGAAATGTTTTGATTTGATTATTTAATTTTAATAGTGATTCTAGAAGTCCACTTTAAGATAATTTTTGCCCACGGTGGTAATAATGAGGTATTATGTAATTCCGTTTCATCATGTATGTTTGCCAATTTCGGGGAATGTTCTTTTGTAATCCACCCAGCAAAAATTTCATTGCTAGTAAGTTCCAGAATTTCAAGTTGCCAATTAGGTTATTATAAATTAATAAATCCATATAGAATATATAAATATTATCAAAATACTTACGCGATAGACGTGAATAATTAGAATTATGTTACTTAGATAGAATATTATAAAAAGCACGAAACGGAACAAGCACACAACAATGTTTTTTTTTACATGTAGGAGAATAATACATATTTATCTCAAATAAATAAAATATTCGAATTATTATAGTAAAAAGTTGCATATATAAGAAACAAGATTTGGTACGCGTAGAACGCGCAGAGCTCGCCCTTAGGTAAAATATACGTTGTGAGCAGTAGTTTTTAATTATTATGGCCTTTTGATTAACAATTTGAAAAAATGTTATAGATATAAAAAGTCTTAAATTTAATTTTAGATTATATTAAAAAAAAAAAATTGTTCAAATTTTGAAATTCAAAATTATAATATTTAATAATTTATTTCGGGCTTTGGGTTAACAAAATGAAAAAATATTGTTGATATAAAATATCTTAGAATTTTTAGTAGAAGAATGAAAAGTTTTAATTATTTTTATAAGGACAGTATTAAGGGGGCTCCAAATTTTGGGGCCTTATAACTCGAAAAGTACACAAGCGATTGGATTTAAACTGCGAGCTGATTCAAATGGGATGCCAAATAATATGTGTACCAAATTTGGTGTGAATCGCTCCGGTACCTTCAGAGGAGTAGAGGGCACAAATTTGGTCTTACGAACGACCGAGCGACGACTAACATCCAAGTATATAAGTTAAATACATTTTTGGATTCAGGGCGACAAGACGAACACTTTTTCTTAATGTAATTTTTTGATCCGAGAATGCTACAGACACACGACCGAATGCTTAAGCTTTTTCGGTACTAGGTACGGCGAGCTAAAAATATCATAGGTATTATTAAAAAAAAATTAAATATTGCACATTCGTTTTGTTCAAATAGATCATCAGTGATGTCAATTTGTTCTATGACAATCCATTTAACTTAAAATTTAATACAAATCTTAATAACTCTTACTACAATTTAAAATATAGGTGTATTAGATTAGTACAATCGAATTATATACAGAAACTCTGAACTAAAGCGTATAATCTCGTAGGTATTCTCTATGTCTATACAATACGACTAGCTACAATGGGTCACGCGTTACGTCATAAGCAGCTCCCCGCCTGTCGGCAGCCAGCATCAACTTTACAAGAGAGCCCCAGGCAACCTCTAAATTAATAAACATTGGTTCAAATCGTTGTGAAAATCATCCCTGTAATATAATGTTATTTTATTCAAGTTTACATTATAATTATTACTATGCCGGTGAAAAGTGGACTGTGATGTGGAGTGCCCACGGTGCTATAATATGAACATTTACAGATGAAATACCGTAAGTGCGAAGAACATATTAACTCATAGCTTCAATCGTTATTAAATTTTGGTGAATAGCTGACACATTATTTTCAAACTATTACTTGAATTTCATTACTACATATTCAACTGTCTACATCTTTCATATTAGTTTTTAGTTGAGAGAATTTCAATTTAGAAACCGATTTTACTTTATCGTTCTATCCAAAATTATCTGAAATATAAACTATGTAAACATTTGCGATAGATATAAAACATATATTACTTTATAGGGTCACCCGTGGCACCGTGTGCCCATATGGTACACATGGAATATAGGTCAGTTTTGACGGATGGAGAAATGACTTGTAATTTTCTTGTTAATCATAGTTACAATATAAAAATAAGGGATTACCCTTACACGGGTTTTCCTTCAGCTTGTATCGTTTAACAGGTAACAAACCTAAAAATAATTAAATATTCATAATTTTATATATTTTTCCAGCCAATCAGGTGTCTAAATATGTTTGCATTAACTCTTCAAGATTTTGTTTATTATTTAATTTATAATTAAATTTATAAATTTATTTACTGCATCTATTTGTAGTTAAATATATTGTACAATGCACATTTTATATTATTTAATAATTTGATGCATGTTTTTATTAATTTTTAGATGACTATGAATTATAGAATATAATAAAATAAATAAAGATTTTGAAATTTGGACAGTTAATTAAAAATGTTAATAATCATTATTTGCATAAATGTATGAAATTGAAACAACTCATTCTGATAACATAGTCGGAAAAAGCGCGGTAACTTTGAATTACTACTTGACGGCATTTCATACTTCAAACACTTGGCTGAAGTTTATAGTTTGAATTTACGATTTTTGTCAACATGTATAAAAACGTTGTGTTATTCGAATTTGTGAATGACGATGCAACGTCAAAAATAGTTGTACAAATGGCGGACAGTATTTATTTGCAGAAATAAATAACAAATTCTGTATTAATACATAAAAATAATCAAGATATTTATGTTGATTTAATAAATCCTGTATTATTACACAAAAATCGGGAATATAAATTTACTTACGGATTCTGTTTACTAATTGAATCGATTATTCAAAAAAGATGTGTATTACAAACCTTTTTACACAACACTTACAATTATTTGACATTTGATTCGTTATTATTTTTGAATTAAATAATCAGGCTAGATTCTGAATATTGCAGTGCCACGGCAGTTTCAAAAGTGATAATGGGTCCTATGCTAAAACACAATGGCATAATGTACACAACTCGATATGCATTTTGAAGATTCGGAATATATTTAAAATTGATATTTGAATTATTCTGACGTATAACCTTTTGTTTTTACGTAGGGCAGATTACTTGATTAGAAATTTATTCATTGCTGTTATGTAGTCCTCTATTTCAGTACAAACTATTTGATATTATATATATCATTCATATCTGTCGCCATAGCATGATGGCTAAGACTCTCGCCTCTTACCCTGGAGGTCGTGAGTTCGATCCCGGTCTATGCCAATTTGCATTTTTATAAAAAAAAAGTGTTCTACACACATTCACATATACACCCACATACAAACATTACTGGGTAATTATATTAATAACCCAGAAATGTTTGTATGTGAGAGAGTGTGTATGTGTAGAACGCTTTTTTTTTTAAATGCAGATTGGCATAGACGGGGATCGAACTCACGACCTCCAGGGTGAAAGGCATGACATTTAGCCACTGCACCATGGCGACTGTTAATAATGTTATAAAAAATAATCAAATAGTTTATACTGAAATAAAACAATCACTACGATTCTGAAGTTCAGTCTGCTTTGAAATTGACAAAAACGAATCAAACGTCAGAATGAAATGTCAAAAAAGTTTTTGTGATAAATCTTCAATTCAAAGTTTAATCTTAAGTTTAAAGGGAGTAGCATGCTATAATTTAAATTTTTAATTATATAATATGAAATAAGTGCATATTATTGCCTAATATATTTGCATATATTTTTAGCAAATACGTGTTTCTGTACATTTATTTTAATTCATAGTTAATATTTTTCACTTCAAAATGGCCAAGAAGCAGTGATTTTTGAAAATATGAGTTGCGGTAAGATTATATAGTTTGTCAGATTATAATAACTGCAAGTAAGTAAATTTATAATTCTGATTATTAGAGAAATAAAATCTTGAAGAGATAATTCAAACATATTTAGTTTGGTTGGCAATTTTATTCTTTTATTTTTGATGGCACAATCCATTGTATTTTAGCATATAACTAATTATCATCACTTTTAAAACTGCCGTTGTGACACTGCGTCAGTTTAATACTGCAAAATTCAGAATCTAGCCTGATTATTTAATTCAAAAACAATAATGAATCAAATGTCAAATCATTAAAAATGTGTAAAAAGGATTTGTAATTATTTGAATAATCGATTCAAATAATAAACAGCAATCGTAAGTAAATTTATAATCCTGTTTTTTATATACAATCATAGAAACTGTCTAAATGATACAACACATATGCACCATACAAGGTTTAAATCAAAGTTAAACAAAATTTTGTTTAAATTTATCAGATGTTACACAGTGCATGATAAGCGATCGATTAGTTAATCTCCGCATAGTGATCTAAGAACAAAATAGCGTTCAAAGAAAGATCTCGATTTTTTCTTTATTATTATTTGCGATGTGGAAATTTGTATTACTATTATAGTCAAACGATACAAAATGAAGAAAAACCGTGTTATTATTATTAAATTACATGAAAATTCGCCATCAGTCAAAACTGACCTATGTACTGTATACCATATGGGCACATGGTGCCCACGGGTGACCCTAGTTATATTAATGATGATGTAGGTATTGTAGGAAACTGCAATGCCGTTTAAATTAAGTTATTCATGAAACAAAATATGTTCGACTAGATTATTAATTGTTGTAAACTAACATTTATGTCAGTTATTTATGAAAGTAAATAAAGGTTCAATTTACGCTTATTTCTGTCTATTTTCACAAGATCACAACAGGTATATTTTTGTTCCATGCATAGCATTTCTGCTAAATAAATCTTTTATTATTATTATTATTAACAAGCATAGGTATCAACACGATTGCCTTCAGCTCACCGTATAATCTATTTGGTGGAGTATTTCATTTCTATTTATGTAGAATAT
This sequence comes from Leistus spinibarbis, assembly GCA_933228885.1. Lineage (NCBI taxonomy): Eukaryota > Metazoa > Arthropoda > Insecta > Coleoptera > Carabidae > Leistus > Leistus spinibarbis. Next base: position 521,857 of record OW121806.1, read on the forward strand.
GTATGTTTAGCCACTGTTATTTTTATAGAACAAAACCTATTTATTATTGAAGTGATAAAATGAGGAATCAACGATATTAAAGCAATTGTTTTTGATTGATTGACAAACTCGTAATACAAAAATGATTATTGCAATCAATGCGAAAACTCAACACAACGCATGTGTATGTATTAATTTTGAATTTCAAAATTACTAACCCTGCAGTAGTGATGCCTGGTTTCTCGAACCGACAAGGATTTGCCTTTTCAAATTTGCTGCAGCCGCGAGACATGTGACATGTTTCATTTACTCGAAATCAACATTAAATAAATATATAATTCAAATCACGAAAAAGTTAAAAGTCGCCACTCGTGTGCTTAAATAACACGTAACCATTGCAGGGATAAAAACAAACTTAGGCACCTATGTTTTCATGACGCTAAATTTATCCAAACAGCGCAGAGCGTAGTACGTTAATAAATTCTCCTTCCTTTAGTCTGCTGGTAGTTCAGCGTGTATAATATATTATATTTTAAAATAATAATTTTTACTTTCTTGTACGAATTAATAACATAATATGTTTTGACCTCCCCTGAATCAAATGTGACTATTTTCGGAATGACGTCTGAGTGTGTGTGTTTGTGTGAGTGTGTGTGTGCCTGTGAACGCTCTAGAGCCAAAATTGTCGAACGTAAAATTATGAAACTTCAAACTAAAGACTTGTATATGCCCTAGATGTGTACCTTCTATTTTTGAAAATAATATACAAACCGAAAGTGCATGTTTACCCTATGCATTTTTTGTTCTATCTCCAATATCACTAGAACGGCTACACTTACGGCAGAAATAGTTATGTTCATAATGAAAAATAATAATATTTCGCACAGCTTTTGTTTGTATGATGCAAGATAGATGTGTTCATGGCTATTTTGACATTTGTCACGCACTTGACGTGAGTCACTTCACTTCAGATTATAACGGAACCGATATTAAAAAAAAAAAATAACATATGCGTTAATAATGGACCATAGACGTTAAATTTTGACAGCCCGCTATTTCTTATTTTTCAACAAGTATTTTTAACATGTTAACGCTTAATGCATTTTATTCAGAATAGACCTGATAATCTGTTAACTCAATAGACAGTAACATTTCTTCTTAACACAACGAATTATTGTATTAAATCCAAAACTTTCATATTGTTTCAAAAAGGTTTTTTATCAGCCAAAACGAATTCAATCGAATATTTTGTTCTTTAAATGTATCTATATTCAGCTTTCTTTCGTATTTTTTTGAAATGTAATTTTCTTGACAACAGATATCTATTTTGACAACGCTTATTGAAATCAAGATATCGTATTCCCTATGATATAGGTATTCAATTGTTGAATAGAAAATAGGACAATCATACATAATCTTGAAAACTTATTTCAATAGCACTTTAGTTCTTGAAATACATTTCAAATTCATAACAATTTTCGTGAAAGTGCAAAATGAAGCTTGTTTCAGATTTGTTAGTGGAATTAGAGCTACAGAGAATAGATAAAAAAGTATCTGGAGTGGCCTGCGCTTGATTTTTTTAACGTATTTTTTACTATATATATATATATATATATATATATATATATATATATATAATGTCTTTATGTTTGTAAGTGTAGAACGCTTTTTTTTTAATAATGCAAATTGGCATAAATAAGAATCGAAACCTCCAGGGTAATGCTTCGTTTACGCATGGCTGTTCCATGCCAAGTAACGCATATGCGAGCATATGCTCTCACACTCACTCACATATACACTCACATACACACTCACTCACATACACACTCACATACAAACATTTCTGGGTTATTATATTCCCGTCGCATTTTAAATCCAATCGTCAGTACAGGGCCGGCGATATAGGCCCCCAAAATTTAGAACCGACCTAAATACTGCCCTCGGTCAACCTTTAAATTTTTTAGAATTTTTTACTGAAAATTCTAAGATATTTTTAGTGATTAAAGTTTTTTCAAATTGTGAGCCCATAGGCTTAAAAATAATAATATAAATATATTGTGAAGTATATCAGACATTGATCTCCATCTGTTAGTGAAATGAAGAAGTTATGTCTATTTGACAGTAATTTGTTTGGTTTTATTTTCCAATGTATAAACCATTTGCTTCTGTGTTTTAATGAATAAAATTAGGAAATGTTCATGAAATAATTTTCAATATCCTTGGCTAATCACGAAACGAACGATATCAACGTTACCCATGTAGATGTGTGCAATTTTAAATGTGGGGTTTTTGGAAATTAAAACTGTTATGGTACAGGAATAAATAAATCTCGGGATCATAATTGGTTAGATTGGTTCAATGGGCAATGTGAGTATAATGTCGATGATTTAGAATTATATACGTAAACTTAGAAATGTATTAATTTCATATTAAATGCCGATAAAATGTCATAACAACAATAAATTTTGTACTATAATAATTGCTATCGCTTTTAGTTTTGTATTTATTGTTGTGACCGGGCTCGCCGGTACGGCGAGCTGATAGCACTGGGGCTAGCGCCAGTTCTTGTTCATTATCTCCTTTTAGCTAGCTGGATGATATGGAGCTACAAGAATTCGTCGGATTGTGTTACGTTGACAAAATTCGAGATATTCCTTTGAGGTAAACTGTGGTCCGTTGTCACTCACTATGGTATCTGGGATTCAGTGTGTGGTAAATATTTCTTTTAACCTTGTGATTGTTGCAGTAGTGGTAGTTGATGGCATTCTTTTAACTTCTAGCCATTTTGAGTAGGCATCAGGCACCAGGATCAGGAATGTCTGATTTTGGAATGGCCCGGCAAAATCAATATGGAGTCGTGACCACGGGTTTTGAGGGGTCTCCCAATGGTGAATCGGAGCCTTGGATGGAGAATGGCGTGTCTGTTGGCAGATCTGACAGGAATTGACGTAGCGTTCGATGTCTTTGTTAATGTTCGGCCACCAAAAGTAGGATCTGGCGAGGGCTTTCATCCGCACGATTCCTGGATGAGAGATATGGAGTTCTTCCAAAAGTCGCGCTTGTCCTACTTTTCGAATTATGACGCGACTACCCCACAAAAGACATTTTTTGTGGACGGATAGTTCGTCCCGTTTGTTGAGGTAACTTTGAAATTGTTGATCAACCTTACTCTGTGGCCAACCCGATAATACCCAGGTCAACACTTTCCATAAGTCCTTATTTTTACAGGTCATCTGCAGAATCTCATTTGCCAGAATAGGAGTGTTTGATAGTTCTTCCGTAAAGAGTACCTCGTTTAGGTTCGGTACCTTGAAATCCGGACTGGGAAAAGGCGGTTTTTCGGAACTCTTTCCAGTCAGTGTTTCTATATGAGGTAGTACATTTAGTGTGATTTTCTGTCTTTTGGCTTGTTAAGGTGAGGATGATGGGGTTTTGGTCAGAATTCAGTTCTGATAATGATGTAGGGTTACTTATGTTAGCTATGTTTTTACTTATTACTGAGTCAATGGTCGAAGGGGTCATGCCTATGAGATTTCTGTTATTGTTTAAATTTAATATATCTGGACATTTTAAACATTCCTAATATATTCTAAGAGTTGGTGACATTCGTTTTAATAGTATTTTAGTACAGTCATTTCGAAAGCAAAACTAAATTCTATATAATAATGAGTAAGATCTTGAGAGACCTTTGGGGTCCCCAAAGATCGGGGGCCTGATGTTCCAGCATCATAAGCATCCCTATAAATCCGCCACTGTTCGATCCATGACAACGTAATTAAGATACATATGATTTTTAGTAGCAATTTTCTCGTAACTTGTACACTAATTGAAGAGACTTTTCAAACAAAAGTTGTGCAGAATATTAATATCTGTCATTATGAATAAAACTATTTTTGCCGTAAGTGCAGCCGTTCTAGTGATATTGAAGATAGAACAAAAAATGCATAAAGCAAACATGCACTGCCGGTTTGCATATTCTTTTCAAAGATAGGAGATGCACAACAAGACCATATACAAGTCTTAAGTTTGAAGTTTCATAATTTTACGTTAAACAGTTTCGGCTCTAGAGCGTTCACACACACACACTCACACAGACGTCACTCCGACAATAGTCACATTCGATTCAGAAAAGGTCAAAACGCGTATATCCGTTGAAAATTCGATTTTTTTGGTGATCCCAATAATTACTTATTACTTCGTAAAATGAAAGTAAAATATCTGGACTGGCCTGCACTCAACTTTCTTTTACGTAGTTTTCAATAGATAGATATTAATATACATATATATCCCAAACAAATTTATAATTAATCTGAATTTGAAGTATTTATCGTATTCACTCTTAAACTGTCAAACTCCACAGTAAAACTCTGAAATTGTTATTTAATTATGTTAACAAATATATTATATAAATTGATTCTAAAATAATTTACCTGAAACAATTTATTCTAATAAGAAATCAATATTTTAAATATTAATTCATACAGATAACTGTCAATGTAATGCTTGTTTGTTTTCAATAAACAAGAAACAAATGATGTATCTCATGGTTGGTCCGATTTAAAAATAATATTTGTCACAAGTGTGTAAGTGTTGGTATAACTATGGTAACGTAAATAAGATATTTGAGTTTTTTCGTAGCAGTTATCTCATAACTGGTACAATTTATGAAGAAACTTTTCAAACAAAAGTTGTGGGAAATATTAATATCTTTCATTATGAACATAACTATTTTTGCCATAAGTGCAGCCGTTCTAGTGTTACTGGAGATAGAACAAAAAATGTATCAAGTAAACATGCACTTCCGATTTGAATATTCTTTTCAAAAATAGGAGGTGCACATCTAGGGCATATACAAGTCTTAAGTTTGAAGGGTCATAATTTTTCGTTCGACAGTTTTGGCTCTAGAACGTTCACAGACACACACACACAGACGTCATTCCGAAAATAGTCACATTCAATGCAGAGAAGGTCAAAACGTGTATATCCGTTGAAATTTCGAGTTCGAAATTTTTCATGATTACAATACTTACTTATTACTCTGTAAAAGAAAGTAAAAATGGGTTGTGGTCAACGCCAGACTTTCTTTTACGTAGTATATATATATATATATATATATATATATATATATATATATATATATATATATATATATATATATATATTGGTATTTCTTAATAGTTTCTTTGGAATATATATATATATATATATATATATATATATATATATATATATATATATATATATATATATATATATATATATATATATATATATATATATATATATATATATATATATATATATATATATATATATATATATATATATATATATATATATATATATATATATATATATATATATATATATATATAAACATGCACTGCCGGTTTGCTAACTACGTAAAAGAAAGTCCCGCGTTGGACACAACCCATTTTTACTTTCTTTTACAGAGTAATAAGTAAGTATTGTAATCATGAAAAATTTCGAACTCGAGATTTCAACGGATATACATGTTTTGACCTTCCCTGAATCGAATGTGACTTATTTCGGCATGACGTCTGTGTGTGTGTGTGTGTGTGTGTGTGTGTGTGTGTGTCTGTGAACGCTCTAGGGCCAAAACTGTCGAACGAAAAATTATGAAACTTCAAACTTAAGACTTGTATATACCCTAGATGTGCACCTCCTATTTTTGAAAAGAATATTCAAACCGGTAGTTCATGTTTACTCTATACATTTTTTGTTCTATCTCCAATATCACTAGAACGGCTACACTTACGGCAAAAATAGCAATATTCATAATGAAAGATATTAATATTTCGCACAACTTTTGTTTGAAAAGTTTCTTCATAAATTGTACCAGTTATGAGAAAACTGCTACGAAAAAACTCAAATATCTTATTTACGTTGCCATGGTGATACCTACAATTGTGACTAATTTTATTATTACTTTCTTTTACAGAGTAATAAGTAAGTATTGTAATCATGAAAAATTTCGAACTCGAGATTTCAACGGATATACATGTTTTGACCTTCCCTGAATCGAATGTGACTATTTTCGGAATGACGTCTGTGTGTCTGTGTGTGTGTGTGTGTGTGTGTGTGTCTGTGTGTGTGTGTGTCTGTGAGCGCTCTAGGGCCAAAACTGTCGAACGAAAAATTATGAAACTTCAAACTTAAGACTTGTATATACCCTAGATGTGCACCTCCTATTTTTGAAAAGAATATTCAAACCGGTAGTTCATGTTTACTCTATACATTTTTTGTTCTATCTCCAATATCACTAGAACGGCTACACTTACGGCAAAAATAGCAATATTCATAATGAAAGATATTAATATTTCGCACAACTTTTGTTTGAAAAGTTTCTTCATAAATTGTACCAGTTATGAGAAAACTGCTACGAAAAAACTCAAATATCTTATTTACGTTGCCATGGTGATACCTACACTTGTGACAAATATTACTATTTTTAAATCGGATCAACCATGAGTTACATCATTTGTTTCTTGAAAACAAGCAAAGCAAACGAACCATAACATTGACAATTATCTGTTTGAATTAATATTTAAAATATTGATTTCTTATTAGAATATATTGTATCAGGTAAATTATTATAGAATAAATTTATATTATATATTTGCTAACATAATTAAATAACAATTTCAGAGTTTTACTGTGGAGTTTGACAGTTTAAGAGTGAATACGATAAATACTTCAAATTCAGATCAATTATAAATTGTATTGTTTGAGATTATATATATATATATATATATATATATATATATATATATATATATATATATATATATATATATATATAATCTCAAACAAACCAATTTATAATTGATCTGAATTTGAAGTATTTATCATATTTACTCTTAAACTGTCAAACTCCACAGAAAACTCTGAAATTGTTATTTAATTATGTTAGCAAATATATATTATAAAAATTGATTCTATAATAATTATATTATTACTATATACATATATATATATATATATATATATATATATATATATATATATACTGTGGAGTTTGACAGTTTAAGAGTGAATACGATAAATACTTCAAATTCAGATCAATTATAAATTGTATTGTTTGAGATTATATATATATATATATATATATATATATATATATATATATATATATATATATATATATATATATATATATATATAGACGGTTTGTTTGGGATATATATGTATATTAATATCTATTTATTGAAAACTACGTAAAAGAAAGTTGAGTGCAGGCCACTCCAGATATTTTTTAAAACGAATCAACCATGAGTTACATCATTTGTTTCTTGTTTATTGAGAACAAACAAGCATTCCTTTGACAGTTATCTGTATGAATTAATATTTAAAATATTGATTTCTTATTAGAATAAATTGTATCAGGTAAATTATTATAGAATCAATTTATATTATATATTTGCTGACATAATTAATTAACAATTTCAGAGTTTAACTGTGAAATTTGACTGTTTAAGAGTGAATACGATAAGTACTTCAAATTCAGATCCATTATAAATTGGTATAATTATCCAGTTATTTTCATTATATATTAATATCTATCTATTGAAAACTACGTAAAAGAAAGTTGAGTGCAGGCCACTCCAGATATTTTATTTATCAGAATCTAAAATAAGAATTTAACTGAAACTTTGTTTTTGACTAAACGTATTTCTATTTCTACAGCGGTTAAACAATCATCGATTTGCCTGAACTACATCAGCAAATACGTATCAACATTTGGTAAATTATCGCTTTGTGTCCTTAGGAAAGCGTGTCCTGCTATTATTAAAATCACTACGAAATACATTAAAATTTCTATTCCATCAAAATATGTTTGAAGTGTAAATGAAGTTCCTGACGTCACGATTTCATCGCCTACTGTCGGCAACGCTCGTTCTGTAGTTGGATACGCGACAAATATTTGAATTTTATTCATAAATTACTAATTGATAAATATGTATCAAATGTGATGTTAAAAAATAAATTATTAAAATATAACGTATTGTCCACACCGCCACTAAAATATTAAATAAATATCAAAATTAATTGGGCTAAATAACCCACCGTCCACAAATTTAAGTTAAACTTTGAAAAAAAAGTTAAACGTAATTAACAGAACATTTTAGCTTAAATCGATTCTACATAAAATAACATTACAATTTTTAATTAAGCGTATTTGAACAAATTGCCTCTGCGAGACACAAAAATGTGTTAAAATTGGCCATTAAAAGTGGCCCAACGTGGTACGCATATCCTAATTAAAATATGGACTCTTCAAGAACAGTGAAAGGTAGGGGGTCGGCACTGCTGTATACCAACACCAACAGAAGAATATTCATATTTTATAATCGCTTGCTTTTAATTAATGCCGTTGAAGCGCGAACTGCAAAGGTTCTCCTAAATTTGCATCAAGTTTCTTGCAAAGAAAACCCAAATCAATTAGCTCATTCAACAAATTGAGACTAAAATGGTAATTATCTTGAATTACTTCGTTAAATTTGGCAATTAATCATGGAAAATAAATTAACTTTATTGCACTCTTGGCTTATCTTGCAACTGATTCTAAATAGATAAAATCGATTGTTTAATGTCATGATTGTATTCTGGAATAGAGCTTCGAACAATAGTCTTGGGTGTGTCTCGAAAGTCAAAATATGACCAAAACAAAGCCAACATAAGACTGATATGATAAATTAGAGACCGAGATAAAGCTAATATAGCCTAATATATACGATAATTTCAAACAGCTATAGTGTTTAGTTGTGTCTGTAACATTCTCGGATCAAAATTTTCAATTCACATAGTGCTAGTCTCGTCTCCTTGATTATAAAAATATATGTAACTTATATACTTGAATTATGTCGCTCGGTCGCTCGCCCATAAAACCAACTTTGTGGACGCATCTTTTCAGAAGGTACGGGGCCGATTTTAAAGAATTTGTTACACATATAATTTCAAAAGCCAAAAAGTTTCTGACGCATTTTAATCGGCCTTATAGCTCCCGAGTTATTGACTCCCAAAATGTAGAGCCTTTCTTCATACTGTCCTAAGATAATTTTTCAAATTATCAAAAATGAAAGTTGTTTTATATCTACAAAGTTTTTTCAAATTGTGAACCCATTGGATATATGTTATATTCAGTTTTCTTAACTTTCTTATACACATATGTATGTCTTGTAATCATGAATAATGTCGAACTCAACATTTCAACAGAAATACGTTTTGACCCTCCCTGAATCGAATGTTTGTCTGCGTATATGAACGCATCAAACTTATGACTTATATAGTCCTAGATATGCACCCCCTATTTTTGAAAAGAATATTCAAACTGAAAGTGCATGTTTACTCTATGAACTATTTGTCTTTTCCCAAATATCACTAGAATGGCAGCACTTATGGAAATAATAGTTATGTTTATAAAGAAAAATATTAATATTTCAGACAACTTTTGTTTGAAAAGTTTCTTCAAAAAAATTAACTTACTAGAAAACTGCTATGGTATATCTTAAATTTCTCATTAATGTTACCATAGATACGTATATATGCAGAATATGTTAAACAAATCCTAAGAACTATGCCTGACAATATTTTGGCAGTGAAACTATATAGCCTGAAATAAATTGATATTAGACATCGTTTTTCATAAATAAATTAACTGAGTGTTTAGAGCGTATTGGTAATTCAGAATAAATATTGAAAAACAGTACATATTAAATATTATATTTGAATATATTTATAAAGTGAATATTAAAGAAACAATCTATATTATATGTTGAAGAATCTGTATTTTATAAAATATGAAGCTAAATGTTACAATTTCAATGTATTACTGTGCAGTAATGTACTTTGTCAGTTTTTTTGGGATATATATTTCTAGTGAAAATTACGAATAAGATAGTCGAGTGCAGGCGCCTCTCACAATTTTTTTATTATATAATATATATATATATATATAAGATATTTTATATACAAATCCATGCAAAATAAATAAGATATTTAAGATTTTCCGTAACAGTTTGCTCGTAACGCTTACATATTTTGAACAAACTTTTCAAAAAATAGATGTGCGAAATATTGAAAACTTTAATATCGTTCATTATATACATTACAAATAATGCCATAAGTCCAGCCGTTCCAGTGACATTGAACAAAGAACTAAAAATAACATTCCGAAAATAGTCACATTCGATTCAGGCAAGGACAAAAGGTGTTCGTAATGATAGTAAAATATGAATAATAATAATTTTGAAAATTAAAATATAAATTGATTGGATTGTTCGAATGATTGCATCAACAAATTTTGGATTCAAGAAATTGATTTTGTTTTCATTATTACTATATATTATTTTATCTTCAATAATAAGTGAGTATTCTTAAATACATCAGTGTTAAAACATAGTATTCAATATAACAAATAAGAAAAAGATCACTAACAAGATTATACAGTGAGCTGATGGTATTACTGACCAAGACCAAAACAAAATCAAGATTCATTCAAAACTAAGACAAGACTAATGAATCGAAACTAAAACAAGACCAAGAAAATACTATTTTGGTATCGGTTTTGGTACATTATGCTTGTCAACCATGCGGCCATCTTTAAGTATTATTTAGTTGTTTTATTTTTAGTAGACTTACCGGTACACCTCCGACACCAATGACGTAGAGTAGTTGTGTCATGAACAGCGTAGCTAGCATATTCATTAAAATCGTCCCTGATAGGTTTCTCAAATCGGAAAACAAACTGTAAGAAAAGAAAAACTGTTTTCAATGCCAAAAATATTACTAAGTGGAAAATAAACTTGTCGTTTAATATAAATTCCATTTCAACATAATACGTTATGGCAAGAGATTTGAAACGCGTTTTATTTTGTGTTTGCGTGTAAGAACTGGGTAAATCCAAATATAAAAAATATTATTGTTTTAATTTATTCGAGTTTCAGTAGAACGTGTTACGTTTATACGGTACCTAAATTATTTTTCGGGGATGTTTGTTTAAGTCGGATGGTTTGTTCATCGCGTGTATTCGTAATAAATTTGTTTTATTTGCGTTTGTCCGCTAGGCGAGATATTCTCGTAGCAACATACATAAAATACTTTGTTTTATTTTGGTTACCTTCACGGCCAATTTGCCGTGTTAATTAGTAATTACTAATTAGTGCTGACACGGAAAAATAATGTAATTTAATCTATTGTTACATGCAAATTTACAGAAATACATTATTTACATTTTCATGATGAAACATGTTGATATTTGTATTAATTAATTAATATTTTGTATTCATTATTTACAATAGCGTTAACAATTATTAAAATAAACCAATATTATACTATATATGTCGTCTAGAATTTATAGCCGAAACGGTTTCTTATTCATTAGAGACAGAGTAACCTAGTAGCCGATTTTGTATAAACACGTGCGCCGTTTATTCAGTGTTTTCTCGAGTAAAATGCCTCCGAAAAGTCGAACTTTCGATCTAGACAAAGATTGACAATCATTCGAAGAAGAAAAAACGGCTGCCAAATCAATATGAAATGGAAAGTGAAATTGAGCAATTATTTTTTCAAAACGCCATAATTTCGTTATTTTTCAAAAAGAACCTGTTCCAAAATATTATTTCTCCTTTGCGCTGTGCACGTTTGAAAATTACAATTTTTTTCGAACCAGAGAGGTAGGCTACCCTTTTAAATGTACCAGTTACGAGAAAACTGCTATCTTACAATTCTTATTTATATTGCTATGGAAATGCATTTTTGAAAAATTTCAATTTTATATCGTCTAAAGCTATGAGTTATATAATTTGTTATTTATTTGTATATATAATTACAAAACAATAAAAAACGATAATATGGATAAATAACAGTGCACTCGTGCTAATTTTTAATATCTTGGATACGCATGAGGCAGAGAATAATGAACAAACAAAATAGTTGAAGATATTATAATTTTTCGCAACTTTAGTTTAAAATATATTTCGAAAGCAGTTACTGAGAAATCACCTTTGAAAATGGTAATTATATATGTACGTTTCCCTAGTTAAAATACATATTGATTTTGTTTCATAAATATTGTAGGGTGAACTTAAAACAAAATAAATCCTTATAATACAAATACTGAAAAACAAGAAAATCGAGTGAAGATCACTCCAGCATTTTAAAAATAATATTGAGGCGCATATTGAATAACATTTGTTAAAATTAGTGTTATATTTCGAAGTATGTATACGATTATATCGATTCCAAAGAAAATATTCACACTGTGCTAATGTTGATGAGTTGAAGTAATAATGTTATGAAAATTTAGAACTCTTGTTATAACTTTATCACATGCAGATAATAATTAAATGTGTTTATATATCAGTAACTTCAAGTACAAATAGAAGAATACGCACTGAAAGAACATAGATTTGAAACACTTGAAGTTATCTACATACATGCGCTCCTAACTCTAACTCTATATTATGTTTTTAAAGTAGTACACTTCGTCAAACTCTATAATTAATTACTTTGAATATTTAACTAACAGTAAGGTAGCAGTTCTTCTTTTATTTATACTTCTTATTATTTTATTTGTTATGCTATTTTAATTTCGAAACTTAGAAATCATGCATACAGTTTCCGTCGTTTTACACTTTTATGGAATATTTATTATTCACGTTTAAGGGGGCTCACCAGTCCAGAGATCGAAAAAGCAGGTTTTTTCACGATAATTTTTTGATAAATTGGACAATGAGAACAAATGACAAATGATATCAGTTCTTTAATTAACTATTCAAGATAGGGTTACCCGTGGGCACCATGTGTCCATATGGCATACAGTACATAGGTCAGTTTTGACTGATGGCGAATTTTCATAAAATTTATTAATAACTCGGTTTTTTTCCAGTTCGTATCGTTTGACTATAATAGTAATACAAATTTCCAAATCGCAAATAATAAAGAAAAAATCGAGTCCATTATTTGAGCGCTATTTTGTTCTTAGATCACTATGCTGAGATGAACTAATCGATCGCTTATCATGCACTGTGTAACATCCATTAAATTTAATTTATTTAAACTAAATTTTGTTAAACATTGATTTCAACCTTGTATGGTGCAACTGGCCATAAGTGTTGTATCATTTAGACAGTTTCCATGATTGTATATAAAAAAACAGGATTATAAATTTACTTACGATTGTTGTTTATTATTTGAATCGATTATTCAAAAAATATGTATTACAAAACCTTTTTACACAATATTTTTAATGATTTGACATTTGATTCATTATTGTTTTTGAATTAAATAATCAGGATAGATTCTGAATTTTGCAGTATTAAACTGCAGTGTGAAGGCAGTTTTAAAAGTGATGATAATTAGTTATATGCAAAATACAATGGATTGTGCCATCAAAAATAAAAGAATAAAATTGCCAACCAATCATGTTTTAAATATGTTTGAATTATCTCTTCAAGATTTTATTTCTCTAATAATCAGAATTATAAATTTACTTATTTGCAGTTATTATAATTTGACGAACTATAGAATCTTACCGCAACTCATATTTTCAAAAATCACTGCTTTTTGGCCATTTTGAAGTGAAAATATTAACTATGAATTAAATATATGTACGGAACACGTATTTGCTAAAAATATATGCAAATTAGGCAATAAAATGCACTTATTTCAAATTAAATACTTAAAAATTAAATAATAACTTGTTACTTCCCTTAAACTTAAGATATACAATTCAAACAATGTTTCCGTAACTCGTACGTCACTAATTAACATTGAATTACTGTTCTTGATGCTGACGTGGTAGCACTTATATTTATATTTGTTCTTTGGTCGGTCATTTTAACTTAAATGCTTAATAGCGACTCACAAACTTCAAATTAGAATAAATAAAACTTAATTTTATTAACTAACAATTATTTATATTTCTCATTGACATACAATATCAATATAATATAGCAGATCCCACTCTGTGTAAAGTACACAACACACTGAATACACTTCAAATTATCAAATTAATTGAAGATTTATCACAAAAACTTTTTTGACATTTCATTCTTGCGTTTGATTCGTTTTTGTCTATTTCAAAGCAGACTGAACTTCAAAAGAGTAGTGTTTTATTTCAGTATAAACTATTTGATTATTTATTATAACATTATTAACAGTCGCCATGGCGCAGTGGTAAAGAGCCTTGCCTTTCACCCTGAAGGTCGTTAGTTCGATCCCCGTCTATGCCAATTGTATTTTTATAAAGAAAAGGGTTACACACATACTCACTCACATACATACATTTCTGGGTAATTTAACTAATCAAGATTACATTTTTTTCTTGTTTTTTTTTTCATATATTGATCAATATATGAAAATAAACAAGAACTGGCGCTAGCGCCAGTGCTATCAGCTCGCCGTTCCGGCGAGCGCAGTCACATCAATAAATACAAAACTAAAAGCGATAGCAATTATTATAGTACAAAATTTATTGTTGTTATGATATTTCATCGGCATTTAATATGAAATTAATAAATTTCTAAGTTTACGTATATAATTCTTAATCATCGACATTATACTCACATAGCCCATTGAACCAATCTAACCAATTATGATCCCGACATTTATTTATTCCTGTACCATAACAGTTTTAATTTCCAAAAACCCCACATTTAAAATTGCACACATTCACATGGGTAACGTTAATATCGTTCGTTTCGTGATTTGCCAAGGATATTGATAATTATTTCATGAACATTTCCTAATTTTATTAATTAAAACACAGAAGCAAATGGTTTATACATTGGAAAATATAACCAAACAAATTACTGTCACATAAATATAACTTCTACATTTTACTAACAGATGGCGATCGATGTCTGATATACTTCAAAATATATTTATATTATTTTTTTTAAGCCTATGGGCTCACAATTTGAAAAAACTTTAATCACATAAAATATCTTAGAATGTTGAGTAGAAAATTCTAAAATTTTTAAAAGTTGACTAAGGGCAGTATTTAGGAGGGTTCCAAATTTTGGGGGCCTATAACGGCGGTCCTGTACAGACGATTGGATTTAAAATGCGACGGGAACATCACGGGCATGAAAATTATATGTATACCAAATTTCATCAAAATCGGCCCGGTACCTTCAGACGAGTTGCGGTCACAAACTCAGGTCTTACGACGGACCGACCGAGCGAGCGAGCGAGCGAGCGAGATACATACATCCAAGTATATGAGTTATATATATTTTTGGATTCAGGGCGAAAATACAAGAACTTTTTGTTAAGATTTTTTTTCGATCCGAGCATGTTACAGACACACGACCAATCACTATAGCTCTTTTGTACTTACTGTACGACGAGCTAACAAGAAAGAAATGTAATCTTGATTACATATACATATATATATATATATATATATATATATATATATATATATATTATATATATATATATATATATATATATATATATATATATATATATATATATTGCTAAGTATCTAAAAAAAAGGTGCTTCCACTTGTGACAGAATTTTGAAACTCAGGGGCATCTGAAGAAAAGTAAAACAAATTCTTAATCTATATGAGTATGGTTATTGGCGGAACCAGAATTTGCAATTTTGCTTGTATAAAAACAAACTGGCGGCAGTTTTAAAAAAAGGTGTGAAATTTTACCATTTCTTTGAGCTTAAAATAGTCATAAAATGGCCATATTTTATCCAAAAAATCTGGTTGTGGTTTAGCCACTAGAGAAATGTATTGTAAACCATCTGTCAAAATTTGAGCTAATTTGGATAACACAGGTGTCGAAGAAAGTAATTTCGAGAAAAACGCGTTTGAAGTTTTAGTTACGTTTATTACTTGATAAAACTGTAATTTTTATACTTAGTGCTAATCAGCCATTCCTGGACCATATTTATATTTACTAACTCACACGTGCTTATTAATCTATACTGAGTTAGAAAAATATATTTGATACTCAAAACAAACGTTATACAGCGTCATGAATACATAAATAGACACTACTGCGCGCTAAAAATACGAAATTCTACATTTTACGGCGCCTGCCTTGGAGGCTCATATCTGGAAAAGGAAATGAGATATCAAAAAAATCCTTTGGCACAGTGATTCCTGATAAGTATAGCTATAAGAAAATGCAACAAAAGAAGAATCATTTTTTTTAATTTCTGGACTGGTGAGCCCCCAAGGGCGAACAACACGGTGACGGCTTAAAAAAATCGATTTTCCATTTTTATATATATTTAATGAATGCATCTTTTAGAATACTTCCCTAAAATATTATTCTGAAATTCGTACAAATAACGAAGGTACACCGCATTTTCCTTTGACGCGCACATTGCTGACAATGGTCATTCATAATATTTTTAGTGTGATTAGTTGAAATTTTGAAGTGAAAATGGATCGAAATGGGTAGTAAATTAACCCCTTAACGACAATGACAGGACAAAAGAAAACAACATTGTCCTCCAAATAGATTTGAAATCTCGAAACCCTGTCTTTTGTTATGGGGCTGGACGCCCACGCTACAATTTACATCGGATATTTTTTCTTTTAATTTAACTTGAAGCTTATAAAATTGGCTTCAGTTGTACGTAGGTTTTTTTTTTGTTTTGATATCTAGTATCCTTTTCGGAAAAAATAGTGGGGCAAAAAATAAGTAATTTTTTTCAAATGTCCACTATTTCGCGAAAAAATTTTAATGAATTTTGATATACTTATAATTTCTGTACCTGTCAAGTTCCGCTCGCATTTTTAATACAATCGTCTGTACAGGTCTGGAGTTATAGGGCCCCAAAATTTAGAGCTCTCCTA
This sequence comes from Leistus spinibarbis, assembly GCA_933228885.1. Lineage (NCBI taxonomy): Eukaryota > Metazoa > Arthropoda > Insecta > Coleoptera > Carabidae > Leistus > Leistus spinibarbis. The sequence continues at coordinate 538,683 of OW121806.1, forward strand.
AATACTGCCCTAGTCAACTTTTAAAATTTTGGAATTTTTAACTAATAATTCTTAGATATTTTATGTCGATAAAGTTTTTCCAAATTGGGAGCCCAGAGGCTATAAAAAACTTTATTTTTTACTAAAGTCAAAAAAAAACTACAATTTTCATTTTCTATATACTATGATTTTACAGATTGTGAACCTGAAGATCGATAATAAATTATTATTTATAATAATATTGAAATTTAAAATATTGTTGATTGGTTGTTGGGTGATTGCAACAATAAATTGTACTCTAACAATTGCCATCGCTTTTAGTATTGTCTTCATTGTGATTGGGTTTTTCGAAAGATATCTCTAACAGAAACATAGTTTTTGAAAATAACTATTTTAGTTTTACGTTTCCATGTTTACTATACATATTGGTATTACAGCAATCCCTTTATAACTGAATCAAAATAAAGCAATATATTAGTAGATACATATAATTATAATTAATTGGTGTATCATTAAATACACATATGCCTTCAGCTTGCCTTGAATTCGAGCAGTGAATTTCCCCCACTTCGCACTTGCGTATGTGAATATTATTTTAAATTCAAAAGTTATTGTTCTCAATTATTATGGTATTTGGGTTTACAATTTAATATAAATGTTATTGATTTAAAATCTGTTTTTGTAGATTTTTAGATATACTCAAAATATAAATTAGTGCATTCATAATAATTACATTAAATAATTCGATTTAAAATACTACAGAATTTTTTGTCAGTATTTTAATTTAATTTTTCTAAAAGCTCCAAAATTTGGGGCCCAATAACTTTGGAAGTATACAGGTGAGCGGATGTAAATGGGATAACAAAGAATATCTGTATCGAATTTGGTTTTTGATCCGAGAGTGTTACAGATACACGACCGAATGCAATTGTTCTTCTGTATTTCGTACTGCAAGCAAAAAATATTGCAAAGAAGGGCACTCCAGTCATCTCTGTTTAATTTCATATCATAATGTCATAATGTGGCGTTTCGCCACCTTCAGCTCAACTTGGTGGATATAAAAAAACAAATATATATTTATGCAGCTAATATTTTCTTACTACCACTAGCAAATTAAATGAAGAAGATCTGTTTGTAAACATCGATTTTTGAAGAGATACAATTTAAAGAAAAACAATAATGAAACTCATGGCACTGGCCATTTGAAGACAACGTGCAGTTCCACCGCTGCACATGTGTACGCGTTACAATATATTAACTTTTAATGTCATTAATTTTAATTAATATGGCCTAAGGTTCACAATCTGAAATAATGTGAAAAATATAAGTAAATTTTTTGATATATAAAAAATAAAATTGTATTAAATATATTATTTTTCATAAATATTTCTACACATATTTTTGTATGGCCACAATATGAAAAAAATCAAATGATTATTGACATAAAATAAATTTGTAGTTGATTTTGACAATAATAAATGAAAAACTAAGGGCTTTTTACTTAAGACTTCGGAGTTAAAGAACTGGGCTTAAACTACGAAAGGAATAAAATGGCACACATAATCATGTGTGTAGCAAATTTACTTCAAATGACTCGGGTAACTTCAGAAGAGTAGAGGGTCACAAATTTGGTCTTACGAGCGACGACTAACAACCACTTATATATATTTTTGGATTCAGGGCGACGGACAAGAACTTTTTATTTAGGATTGCTTTTAATCGAGAATGTACAGACACATGAACGGATGCTTTAGCTTTTCTGTACTTCATACGGCGGGCTAGGAACACTGACTCTAAGAAGAATTTATCTAGCAATGTCAACCAGTAAGTTTACCGTAGAAACTCTAATGATTTTAACCTCTTAGTAACTAAAGTTCTTCAATGTACATAACATCACCGACACAGTTGGCACTAATGGGGTCCAAGATATATAGTTACACATACTTTATTATACGGGTCATATGTTATCTTTGCTCTTAACTGCTGCTATTTGGGGTTTATAGGTATAATAAAACACTGTTTCCTCATCATACTCATATGAAGATTGTAGCTAGAGTTAGGTTATTTCTCTCGACTAAACATGAGTTCTTGAATAACACGTTCAAAACAAGCATAGGTACAGGTATAAATGCCTTACAGGATAACGTGGTCACTCCGCAGATGTAGTGCATGTGTACGCAACACATTTTTTTAAATTTAAATTACTGTTTTTAAAATCATTAGAGGCTTTGAGGTCATGATCTGAAATAATACTTGATTGACATTTACTCGACTCTCTTATTCTTTCTGTATCTATATTTATAATATTGCGAATGCTCAGAAACATTGTTAAAATGTATTGTAATTAAGGAAACGTAAAAGTAACAAAGCTATTTATAAAAGCGATTTTTTACTAAATGGTACATTTTTCGAGAAAAATAACTTTGTATATAAAAGAACTTTTAATATCTTTAATAAAGACAGACACACACAGACATCATTCGGATATTTAGAAAATAGTCAGAAATTATTCAGGTATTGGATTTAGCAAGCTTAGGTACAAGGCACCTAAGCCTGTAACTCACCATATAATTAATATATGCGATGCGTGCAGCGGAGTCTACCCTACCACTCCGCGCTTGGCATAATATTAAATTTTAATAATTATGGCCCATGAGTTCATAATTTGGTAAAAATATTATAAATATAAAATCTTACATTTTATTGTAGATTATTTTGATATACTAAATACATATTTAAAAAAAAGTAATAGCCTTCCTTGTATCCATAAAATAGCTTACAATTTTTGTAGTTTTAAGGTAGGTTCGAAATGTAGGACCCTATAACGCCAGAAGTATACGGGCCATTGGACTTAAACTGCGAACGAATTCAAATGGAATGCCAAAGAAAATGTGTCAAACATTTGGTTCATCTATTTGGTATCTTCAGAGGAATATAGTGGGCACACATTTTGGCATACGAGCGCCGATTAATATCCAAGTATAGGAGTTATATTTAGAGTATGATAGAAGTTGATAAAGCCTCGTTGGTGAATCAGAAATTAAAGAAGATGTAAATTTTAACATAAACTTTTTTTATCAACAAAAACAATTCTTAATATTTATTTATACATAACAAAATGTTTCATATTATTTTATCGACTGCTGCGATCATTTTAAATATATTATTTTGACAAATAATTCATAAAAATATTACATATTTTAACAGTTATTTGGATATATTGGATTCAGGACGACGGAACAAAAACTTTATGTTAAAATATAGATAAAATTTCTTAGTCTTCACCGTCGCTGTATATTTAATAATATAATATTATTTAATAATATATAAAATTTAATAATAAAAAAAGTGGGTTGACAATTTCTTTAGCAAAACTTTATCTTTTCGCTGCTATATCTCGTACCCAATTATACTTACGGTAAAAATATACACAACAAGAACTGGTGCAAGCGCCAGTGCTAACAGCACGCCGTTTTGGCGAGCCCAATCGCAATAAATACAATACTAAAAGCGATAGCAATTGTTAGAGTACAAAATTTATTGTTGCAATCATCCAACAATCTATCAACATTTTAATTTCAATATCATTATTATTAATGATCTTCTTTTAACTTTTGAAAATTTTAAATTAATCTATTATTCTCATTACCAGAATAAATTCACGTATTTACATAAACATTTCGTTTGTTTCGTGATTAGCCAAAGATATTGAAAATTATTTGATGAACATATTCTAATTTTATTAATAAAATTACAGAAGGAAATAGTTATATATATATATATATATATATATATATATATATATATATATATATATATTGGAAGAAAAAAAAAGATATGAAGTGTTGAGTGAGTGACAGTGTTTTCAAGGACAGTATTAAATAACTAAAATTACGAGGTATTTAATATTAAAATATTGTTAAAACTAGAACCCACGAAAACCCTAGAAAAAATCAATATAAAAACCCATAAAATTACCATCTACATAGTATACAATAAAATATACAAACATTTATAATTTTATAACCTGTGTAAACTACAAAGTGTCGGGCGGCATACGTGCCGCTATCAGGCGTCTCAACGTGTTACTGTCGGTCAGATGGCACTCAACCGATAAAAATAAAATCTTTAAAAATAGTGTGCACCCGAAATACCGGGATTTTCAAATCCAAATATGAGTGCTTCTGACTACAGAGGTACCCAAAACCAACAAATACAAAATACAAACACAGAAACAATGGATACTACTGACTACAGCGGTAACCAATCACAACAAACCTACTCAGGCAAACTTAAATATAAACCGCCAATAATAAACCCAAAGAAAGACCAGGCTATTGTAATAAATGCCAAAAAAGAAACACAATTAAAAGAATATATTATGGCAATTGGCAAAATAATTGGACCTAAAAATATAACATTTGCGTCAAGAATATCGAACAACCGAATTTGCATATATCTCACAAGCAAGACAATAGTGGACAACATTATAACAAATCATAAAAATATAATAGTAGAAAACCAAACGACTGAAATCAGAAGACTCACAATGCCAACACAGAGACTAATAATATCTAATGTCTGTCCCACTATACCTCATCAACTAATCAAAAACTTCCTAATACAAAAAGGGCTAAAACTAGCATCAGCCATAAATTTTTTAAAAGTAGGAATACACCAGGACGAATACTCACACATATTAAGTTTCAGAAGACATGTATATATCCATGATGATGATAAACTATTAATACCTGACATAATTCGACTAACGCATGAAGATACGACCTACCAACTGTACCTAACACTAGACAACGCGAGCTGCCATCACTGCAAAAAAACGGGACACACTGCCGCGCAATGTGAAAACACACCAGGAGAAAAAATAGCAACAACACCACCAGAACATGCACAACAAACAATACCAAATCACACACAAGAACCACCACTAATTTGTACACAAATACCACCACCAGAACAAACAGAAATACCACCACTGCCAAAAACACAAGAACAACTCCAAACCCATTCTAATTCTACAACTACCAACAGGACAAAAAAGAGGCGCACCACCCTCCACAAGTTCTGAAGAAAACATTACAATCGAAACTGGAAAAATTAACAAACAAGAAAATGAAACACCCACAAAAATAAATTCATCGCAATCAACAAAAAACAAAACAAAAAAACTTAGAGAAGAAAGCCCGAATAATAGTCAAGATCTAACTCTAGAAGAATTAATTCAACCATTAAAAATCGAAATTAATAAAAACCCGCAAAAATATTTATTATCATATAAAAAATTTAAAGAATTCCTAGAAAATGTTCATGGAAATACTGACCAAATAGGAGTAGCGAGAGAATACACAGAAAATATACCTGGATTAATAGATATGATAAAAACATTATACCCACACAGTAAGCACAGAGTAATTAAAAATAGATTCACAAGACTACAAGCCCGTCTAATCAACCAACTTGAAGACTCCGACTCCGACGAATCGCAGGAAGAGAACTAAACATTATGTTAATACAATGGAATTGCAATGGCTTCTTTCTCCATATTGGAGAAATTCAGACCCTAGCTGCAAAATACCAACCAAAAATAATATGCCTACAAGAAACTCATCTAAAGCAACAACAAACAGCAGTATTAAAAAACTATACAACATATAGAAGAGACAGAAACAACGAGCGACATGCTAGTGGCGGGGTCGCAATTCTAACAAAAAATACTGAACACATACAAGAAATTCCATTAACAACCAATCTAGAGGCTATAGCAATAAAAATCTTTAACCCAGAAACCCTAATCATTTGCAATATCTATATCCCACCCTTACCATTTATTCTAAATGCAACAGACCTTATCTCTATCATTAAACAATTACCTAAACCTTACATAATTCTTGGCGACTTTAATGCACATAACTATATATGGGGCTCCGCAAATATAGATTCAAGGGGGAAAATTATAGAAGACATACTAGAAAATTTAGTGCAACTCAATAACGGCTCACCAACTCATTTCTGTGCAAGATCTGGAAATTTTTCCAATATAGATTTAAGCTTCTGCGAACCCCAAATTGCACCTAACCTCTCCTGGGAAACAATCAAAAACCTATATACAAGTGACCATTTCCCAATACAAATTTTCCATTCCAAAGAAACAATACCAGTAACAAATCCTACAAACAAGAAATGGAAAATCGAATCTGCAGATTGGGATCTATTTGCGAGTCACACAGAAACAACAAATATAAATATTGAAACTGGTGCAAATATCAATGAAATAGTATCAAATTTTACATCAAAAATTACTAAAGCAGCTGAAATTTCGATAGGTATAAAAAACACAACAAACAGGCCAAAAAATACACCATGGTGGAACAAAGAGTGCGAAAAATTAATAACAGAGAACAAAAAAAGCCTATATAAATACCGAAAAAATAAAACAATAGAAAACTTAATCGCACTAAAGAAAATACGAGCAATGACACGACGCACCATAAAACAAAGTAAGAAAAAATCATGGGAAACATATGTTACTAAAATAAACAAAGATACACCTATAAAAACTATTTGGGAAAAAATACAAAAAATCAAGGGAAACAGAGTAATAATACAAACATCCACACTAATAAAAAACAACAATATAATAACAAATGCCCAGGAAATAGCAAATACGCTAGCTGAAAGCTTTGAAAGTAACTCATCAAATAAACACTACAATGCAAATTTTTTACAAAGAAAATTAAACGAAGAAAATCAGCCTATAGAAATATCAGATGAAAATAACATTGACATAAATAAACCATTTAACATAAAAGAACTTATATCCGCTATAAATGAACTAAAGAATAACAAAAGCCCTGGACCAGACAACATACCAATCGAAATGATTAAAAAATTACCAAATACTACACAAAATTACTTACTAAACATCTACAATCATATGTGGAAGGAAAACACCTTTCCTGACAAATGGACAAATGTAACAATTATACCAATACTTAAACCAAACAAAGACAAAACGGACCCAACAAACTACCGACCTATTGCGCTATCAAATGTACTCTGCAAAATTATAGAAAAAATGGTAAATAAAAGACTGACATGGTACTTAGAAAAAAATGAAATACTAGATAATGCGCAATGCGGATTTAGAAACTCTAGATCTACAATTGATCAAATTCTGTCCCTCACAACAGAAATAGAGACCGCATTCATAAATAAGCAGCATCTCCTAGCGGTATTCTTTGATTTAGAAAAAGCTTTCGAAACAACATGGAAATACCACATTCTAAAGACCATACAAAACATTGGACTAGAAGGAAATTTACTCCACTTCATAAAAAACTTTCTATCAAACCGTACCTTCCAGGTCAAATGCAGTGGAGTAGAGTCAGAACAAAAAATACTTGAAAACGGAGTCCCACAAGGATCAATTCTGAGTCCTACTCTATTTCTATTAGCAATAAACAATATATCTGCCCAAATTCCAGATCAAATAAAATTTTCCCTTTTTGCAGACGACCTTGTTCTATACCAGAGGAAAGAATGAAGAAACAATTAAACAAAATCTACAAGAAACTATCACAAACATCCTAAGCTGGGCGCAAAATACTGGATTTCATTTCTCAAACACAAAAACAAAGGCCATACATTTCTGTAAACTTAGACGACCACATCACAACATAATACTTAAAATAAATAACAAAGACATACCCTTCACAAAAACAATAAAATTCTTAGGACTGACAATAGACAACAAACTAAATTGGAAACAACATACTAAAGAACTGCGACTGGACTGTAACAGGAGACTCAATTTAATAAAATCGTTAAGTAACCATGATTGGGGTGCGCAGAGAGAGTCACTATTGCTGATATATCGGGCGCTAATTCGAACAAAAATAGACTATGGATGTCAAATATATGGAACAGCAAAGCCATATATACTAAAGCAAATAGATTCCATACATCACACAGCATTAAGGCTAATCATAGGTGCCTTTAGAACAAGCCCAATCGACAGTATTTTATGTGAAGCAGGAGAACCGCCACTAAAATACAGAAGAAAGCAAATAATGCTTACCTACATCACAAATATAGCAAGCAACCCACAAAATCCTGCCTATAAATATATCTTTGACACAAAAAATAACAAATTGAAAATAAGAAATAGAACCCCAACTCAACAATCAATAAATCAAATCATAACCGAACTACAAGTCTCTCTCTCAAACATAGAAATAAACACATACAGTGAAAATGCACCGTGGACACAGTCACAACCTCAATTTGACCTTGAACTTTCCCACCTTTCAAAAGACCAAACATGTCCTATAGTTTATAAAAATCTGTTCAAAGAAAAGTGCAATATATATAAGAACCACATACAATTATACACAGATGGTTCTAAAATAGATAGAAAAACAGGTGCTGCATTAGTAACAGAAGATAAAATACTAAAATTCCACCTCCCAAACATCGCCAGTATTTATACCGCAGAAGCATATAGCATCCTAAAAGCAGTAGAACATATCCTGAAAACCGATCAAAGCCAAACCAACTTCCTCTTATGTACCGACTCCTAAAGCACACTCCAAAGTATGAAACATATATACTCACCAAAGCCCAGCATACAATCCATTCAAACAAAAATACATGATTCAATAACAAACCATAACAAAAACATAATATGTATCTGGATACCGTCACATATTAACATCAAAGGAAATGAAGAAGCAGACAAAGCTGCAAAAGAAGCTGTAAACACCACTGAAATAAGAAGTCCGATTACAAAAGATGACATTAAAAATAACATAAAACAAGCAATCAAAACGAAATGGAGCGAAGAATGGCGAGAAAACACTAACAATAAATTAAGAAAAATTAAAGATGACACAGAACTATGGAAAACGTACAACAACAGAAAAGAACAAACAATCATGACTAGACTTAGAATAGGACATACACTCCTAACCCACAAATATATTTTTGAAAAAACAGACCCAGAATCTTGCGACATATGTAACACACAGATTACAATAGAACATATAATCTTACATTGCCAAAAATATGACACACACCGACAACGACATAATATACCAAACACTCTAAAAGAAGCACTAAATCAAACCAAGAAATCACACGAGAACATCATCAACTACTTAAAAGCCACAAATCTAATACAAAAAATCTAAAACCAATTAAATTACAAAATTCCATGCTGTCATTAAAATTATCAATATATATTATATAGAATACTTTATCCAGCACTAGTAGCCTTAGAAGCTGAAGTGTAATATTACTTTTAATAAAAAAAATATATATTTATTGGAAAATATAATATTTGTAAGCAAAGAAATAACTGTCAAATGACTTCTTCGTTTCACCTATAGATGGCGTTCAATGTCTAATTTACTTCATAATATTTTTTTTTTAAGCCTATGGGCTCACAATTTGGAAAAATTTTGTCGACATAAAATATCTAAAATTTTCAAAAGTTGACTATGGGCAATATTTAGAAGGGTTTCAAATTTTGGGGACCTATAACTCCGGATCTGTACAGACGATTAAATTTAAAATGTGAGCGGAGCTTCACGGGTACAGAACTTATATGTATAACAAATTTCATTAAAATCGGTTCGGTATTTTCAGAGGACATAAAGGAGGACACAAAAGGTGTGTGTTTCGTCACCCTGATTAAGAAAATGTATATACTAAGACCAACCTCTGAAACTACTAAAACGATTTTAATGAAACTTTGTATACATATAATTTACCCGTCGCATTTATAGAGCTCTATAATTTGGCACCTCTTTTATACTGTTCTCTGACAATTTATTATCATTGTTTTAAATTCTTTAAAGAAATTTTTAGATTTTCTTATGTTTAATAAGATTATTTTCAAAATGTGTGAGCACAGGGGAAATAAAAATGAATTATTGAATTATTTTTAATTTTCATAACTCTTTTTTTTTTTACGAAGTAATAAGTGTAAGGGAAGGTTTCGTAACTTGGGACGAAATCAATTGCAACTACACCTATCGTCGAATATAAATTATTCAAATATTCATTTGGCCACTCAGATGAAAACAACTAAGTAGATGTTGTTTCATTACGATAGCAGTTCATGAAGTATTGATTTAAAGTAATATTTTCTTTTATTTCTTTTCTCTGTAAGTTATATCTTGTATATTTATGAGGCAATTTAATTAATTTAATTGTGTGATAGTCTAGTTATACAGTTATAGTATACATGCCTTAGTTTTTTGAAAAGATATTGAATTGAATTTTCAAAGATAACTATGTAGATATTACATAACATTTTATTTAAAAAAATGCATAGTTGTACCTCTGGACAGCAATTGGCACGTACCATGGTACAGGATCATGCATATAATTAAAAGGATATGCAGTCTGAGAATATAGGAAAGGCTAATAAATTGTATAATTGCATCTGCTCAACATTTTTCGTAAAATTTTTAAATCTTGTTAAAATACCAAGGCTGTGGACGACAAAAGCAACAAATTATATTTCAATATAGATTTTTACTTTCATTTACGAATGAATAAGTAAGTCTTGTAATCATGAAAAATATCCAACTCGAGATTTCAACGGATATACACGTTTTGACTTTCCCAGAATCGAATGTGACTATTTTCTAGAAAATCTAGAGCCAAAACTATCGAACGTAAAATTATGAAACATCAAATTTAAGACTTGTATATGCCCTAGATGTGCACCTCCTATTTTTGAAAAGCATATTCAAACCGGAAGTGCATGTTTACTCAATGCATTTTTGTTCTATCGATTTTTTTTTATTGTATGAATCGAAGGTATATATATTCAAGAATTTTTCCCAAAACCGCAAGTTGATCCGATGAAAACTGACAAAGTTATGCGCGGTACAAGAGTACAAGAGTACCACGCCGAGACCCATTTTCAAGCAGGTACTTGAAACTTTAAACGCGATTATCTCGAAACCGTGTTTTCAAAGTCGGTGCCAAAAATTTCTCAAAAACTATACCATCGATTTACCAGGTTGTTTGGGCATTCTGTTATGAACTATTTTTTCTAGTACTTAATCGTTCGGATTTTGTCTCTGATTAAATTTCGATGTTTTATAGCCGATCAAAGACCATTTTATAAGTCAAAAATCGATACTTCAACTTTGCAAGGCCGCCATTTTGTCAAAAATCATTTTTTTTTTAAAGCGAACGATTAAGTACTAGTTTTACTCATGCTAAACAAAACCCTTTTGGTTTTATTGATTTTAGATGATTCCAGCGCGAACTAGAGTTGGCACCGCAAAAGGGTGTTCGCAAAACATCATCCACGAGGAGCAGCCGTGCGGGGCACCAGGGCGTATTTTTATACTTTTGAGTATCGCGTTTTGTAGTTCAATACATGTACAATAAAGTGGAGAAACTCGATTTACAATATGTTGTGTACTTTTCGAGAAAAAATTCCAAACTTTCGCTCTTTTTCGGCCTTGCAGGTAGGCGTAACCCCTTTAATCCAATCGCCCGTATACTTTCCGAGCTATAGAGCACCCAAAATTTAGAGCCCTCCTTAATACTGCGGTTATAAAAATAATTTACAAAAACGAAAATTCTACTAAAAATTCCAAGATATTTTAGGTTTACAAGATTTCTTCATATTGTTAGCCCGAGGCCCGAAACAATTTATTGAATATTATAATTTTTAATTTTATAATATACACCAATATATTTTTTTATCAATACAATCTAAAAAAAAATGTAAGTCTTTATATATCTATAATTTTTTTAATTTTTAACCAAATGGCCATATTAATTAAAAACCACTGCTCGCAACGCCTATCTTACCTATAGACGAGCACTACGCATTGATGCGTTGTACACCTCCCAAATCTTGTTTTCTAAATGAAAAGTTCATCTTGGAAAGTGTCATACATCAAACAAAATAAGTAATATACATTCTTGGTTACAATTTATTGAGTTTCTTTCAATTTCAAAGTTATTCGCATCTTTTGACATATTTCACTATATCTTGACTATTGTAACAAAAATTTAAGCCGAAATCGACATAGAGGTTCTCATTCTTTGTCGATATGTGTGAGAAAATAAAATGGATGAAACTTCTGGAAACTTTTTTGTTATAGGCAGTAGTTACCATCATGTAATGTTCCTTATCAAGTTTCGTTTGCCAATTTCTCTTTCTACTCAAAGCACAAAACGAAAAACTGAAAAAAAAAAACTTTTCCAATAGCACTTGTTTCAGAAGCATTTAAAGTCATGAGGCGGTTCCCGTCTGTCAAGGATTCTTTATCGGTAGTTATACTCGTCTTTTTCTCGCTCGAGTTTTATTTCCTTTTCTATTCGTGTAGTAGTACTTGAGTATATAAAGCTTGTATATACAAGTATTGACATCGAAAATCAAGCTTATCATTTTCTCCATTCTTACCCACAACATTAATTTTTTGATGTTAGGATGATTAGAAAGCAGATAATTGTTGCTGATTCAAAATTTATGTTGCAAAGAATTTTTCTTTAACTAAGTGCATGGGTGGTGGGTCAAATAATGAAACAACATGCGCATAAACTATTTTTGGTCTGTTTAATTGTTAAAAATATTAGTAAGTAGCGTAAAATTATTATAGTTATTTTATACTTCAAACTATAATATTGTAAGATGTGTTTATTGCGTTATACTTTTTTAACGAAGTCAAATAGGAAGTATTGCAAGCTGAAAAATGTTCGAACTCGAGATTTGAACGAAAATGCACGTCCTGAACATCTCTGATCCGAATCTGACTATTTTCGGAATGACGCCTATGTCAATGTGTGTGTGAACGATCTAAAGTCAAAATTGTTAAATATAAATTTATGAAACATTACCCCATATTTGCCCGGTGTACCGATATTGAGATAATTGACTAGTTCATTCATCATTAGTCATTACTGGTGCATGTGTTATAAACACATATTTACCCACTAGAATTGTTCCGTAAGTTTAAATAGAAAAAATGTACCAATTACGAGATAACTGCTACGAAAAATTTTATATATCTTATTTTTGTTGCCATAGTTATATATTTTTGAGATATTTTTTTAAAGATGTCTTATTTATATTTTCTATACCTGAAGAAAATTCAACAGATAGAAAATATATAAATAATGTATGTCATTTTGTTTTGTTTATCACAAATAAATCGACTAAACACATGTTTGAAACGGTTATTGAGATAAATATTGAAATTAATTTGGAAAAACATTATGTATTTAAAATTATATTTTTATTTATTTATCAGGTGAATTTTAAAGAATCAACTTATTTGATAACATATCAAAATAATAAGCCAATTGGTACAATTACTGTGGAGTATAGGTATTTTTTCACAGTTTGTTTGGAACATATATTTCTAATGATAATTACGTAAAAGAAAGTTCTGTTGGGCCACAACCGTTATTTCTTTTCTAAGATGTTCAACCACGCTTACTGGCTGATTTGATTAAGAATGTACATTTTTGGAACGTAGATGTATTTATTACACCTGACGACGGCAATGAAAGTGCTGTTGACAATAACGATGAAGAAGGTACGAATGATATAAATCAACTGAGTGGATTACAATTACAGGCTGAATCAGTAGCTGAAATCATATCATGAGAGCAAAACATTTTGTCTAGCCGATGACTTTGATAGTGATGATGATATAACGTTAAGTACTTTAATGAGAAAGACTCCCATTGTACGGACATGGTCTGACAAATTTGATTTGCTACCTACATATCCACAATTTACTCTGCCAATACAAAGTCAGGATTAACAAATGAATTCGGTTCAATGCTTCGAATTCATTTTTGACAAAGATATTTGCAGGTTTCTCAAAGCCATGTTTCAATTACATGCCAGATATGTAATATCTAATCATAATTTTAGCACGAGCGATGAAGATATTCGTTTTTTATTGCAATTTTATTGTCTTCGGGATATTTATGTCGATATCCCAAAATGGCGCATGTTGTGCGACGTAATGAAGAGAAATAGATTCGAAGAACTGAAAATATGCTTATTGCTCAGATAACAATACTCTCAACCAAATTAATAAGTGCTAAAATGCGACCATTGTTCAATAAAGTAAATGAAAGATTTTTATCTAATGCCGCACTTGTGGAACATACGAGCATAGATGAAAATATGGTGCCTTATTTTGACCAACATGGAGCAAAATAATTTTTGCAAGGGAAGCCATTCCGCTATCGGTAAAAGTTGTAGTGCATGTAATGAATGTTGTAAAATTTAAAAAAATTAAGGTAATTTTCATAATACATGTTTCATAGATTTTCATGTAAGGCAAATATTTGTGTTATGTTCAAACTATAGAATAAATGTTAAATTTATTAATATTTTATGTAACTATGAGATAATAAAGTTAATCTTATTGATTTTCTATTATTTATTTACATATTTCACTTATAAAATATATTGCACCCATTCGTTCTTGGTGTTCCAATATCGAAACACGTTCCTAATTGTTTATAGGAAAGTTCAATGTGAAAAATATATTTGTTTCATAGGTATGAACACTATATCAATTAAATACCATAGATAAATAGTTAAAATAGAACATGTTAATTCGAACAAAAACGGGTAATACAAGTCTAGTATATAACCCAAGTGTGCACATCCTATTTCTGAAAACAATATCGTAACCGGAAGTAAATGATTACTCTTGTTATTTGTATAATATTGAACAAAACGAGTTAGAGAAAAACTGATAAATAACCTTATGTTAAATAACAAATGGTCTGTTTTGGCGCATAATACAATATTTCCAAATTGTACAGTTGCTTAGACGATTTTCACAATGATTCGAGCCTCAGTAATAAGGCCCCGCTATTGTTAGTAACCATAGAAACATAAACGTTCTACACACATACATCCGGGTGTTCATGTATAATTATATTGTTACTAAGGTCACCCGTGGGCACCATGTTCCCATATAGTATACAGAACATAGGTCACTTTTGACTGATGGCGAATTTTCATGTAATTTAATAATAATAACACGGTTTTTCTACAGTTTGTATCGTTTGACTATAACAGTAATACAAAATCCATATCGCAAATAATAATAAAGAAAAAATCGAGCCCCTTGATGATTGAATGATTTGACATTTGATTCCTTATTGTTTTTGCTTTAAATAATCAGGCTAGATTCAGAATTTTGCATTATTAAATTGCAGTGTGACGGCAGTTTTAAAAGTGATAATTATTTATATGCTAAAATACAATGGATCGTGCCATCAAAAATAAAAGATTATCATATATCTAAATATGTTTGAATTATCTCTTCAATAATATATAATAATAAAAATCACTGCTTTTTGGTCATTTTGAAGTGAAAATATTAACTATCAATTAAAATAAAAGGACGTATTTGCTAAAAATATATGCAAATTAGACAAAAATATGCACTTATTTCATATGTAAGGGGTTGACTGGGGTGGTCAACTCTTACTATATTTTACCCGGGTTCTTGCCAAACCGACTTATAGGGAAAGGACGTGAAGGGGTAGGCAAATAACTTGGTCTGCAGTAATAAATATAGATATATACATCAAAATTGAATAATGACATGTTACTCCCCTTAAATTTAAGATTTAGAATTCAAACAATGTTTCCGTAACTCGTACGTCACTAATTCACATTGAAATACTGTTTTTGACGCTCAAGTGGTATCACTTTTATTTATATTTGTTCTTTGGTCGGTCTTTTTAACATAAATGCTTAATATATTCTCTCACATAATCACATACAAACATTTCTGGGTAATTATATATATATATAATATGTTGTTTTACATGTATGCAACGTTTGTTGTAAAACAATATCATGGTAATGAGTTGTTCTACAAATACAATCTCACATTCTTCATTTATTCATTCACACAAACAAACACATACATTTGGGTGTCCTTGTCTCATCGTCCTGAATCCAAAAATATATATCGCATATACTTAGAATTTCATCATCGGTCACTCGATCATTCGTAAGATCTAATTTTGCCCTCAACTGCTCTGAAGACACCGAATCGATTTGAACCAAATTTGCTAAACATATTCTTATGTGTCCCATTTGAATAAGCTCGTCCTTATATATTCGAAGTTTGAAGCCCCCTATGACTGCCCGTACAATTTTTTTGAAAATAATAAATATCCTTGTTGATATTGCATATAGGCCAGTCAGTAGATGTTGTATATAACATTGGTGTTGTATATAACGTTGTATATAACATTGGATTATGTCACTCGTCCGTAAGACCAACTTTGTGGATTTTATTTTTAGATCCGTGAATGTTACAGACACATGAGGAACACTAGAGATCCTTTGTATTACCGTACGATGAACCAATCTCCTATTTTCGTTCGGTCTAGCTGAGAAATACATACCTACAAAACGTCACGTTTTTTCCATGACTGGGGTAGCAGACAACCCTTTTCAACCAAATAGGTAGTTACACTGCATCCTTGCAGATCTCACGAGCTTCATTTACACTAATTACGCCTTGTATACACGCCCTTTTGTTTCGCTTGCTCACGACTTGTCTTAAGTTCAATTAATTCTCAAATATAATCTTCCATTTTACTCAAAAATCAAAAGTAAATATGATGTCTTTATTAAAGAATAGTTACCTATATTATTCGCATTGTCGCTGTGATCATTTTTAACTACAAAATATTTTCTCGGCTGCCGTAAGTACATAATCTTTATATAGATATACCATCATCTATAATGTAGGATTACTCTATGCATTCGGTGCAAAGTAAATATCAACTTAGAATAACAACATTCGCATGATATCTGTGAAATTGAAATACAGCATTACATGTAATGCGAAATCGGCCGCTAATAACCAGTCCGCTAGATACGGCGCGCATCCTATATAGTCCACGTCGCGTAAGTCGAAGGATCGCCATAAAACAATTATCCGCCCATGGATAATAAATACAAATAATCCTGTTAGTACACAGACCGTAAATCTTCTTGAACGGAACAAATATTCCAGGGCCCGATTTCCCAAGTATATACTACTGCGGTCCGAAATGGTTCAAATTCAGGTAGTAGTCCGAAACGGGTCGCCATCGATTAGGGGTGAAACATTTTAGTTCTTTATTTATTACTACTATACTATACACTATTGGCTAAACTACATAAATTATTTCTTCTATTTGGCCAATTTTAGTATAAAAGGAGAAATGTGTCTCTGAACTACCTGTATGCATTGGCGTAGACTATATTTGTTTTATCATCATATTTACCTTATATTGATACCTACTTCAAATACCCAAGCCTATAGAATCTCTTTATCATTGATTGAATCCTGGTGCGGAATCTGATACAAAGATATTGGAAGAAATGTAATACTGGTTTCGTTCAGTGAAAACGTTATGGAATATTTTATCTCATCGTTTTGGTTGAGCGAATTACTCTATATATGTTTAGGATTCTTAGAGAAAAGTGGAAAGGTTTTCGATTTATCTAGTTATCTTACTGAAAAATTTGATAAAACGATATTGGATAAACATATGAATTTCAATACATCAATGACAATAATAGAAAACTACAGTCGCCTGTACTTGACCTCGATACATATGAATATATATATCTATATTTATATATATATATATATATATATATATATATATATATATATATATATCTATATATATATCTATATATATATATATATATATATATATATATATATATATATATATATATATATATATATATATATGTATTTAATATTAATATGTTTAATGTATAATTGTTAAGTAAGCAGCATAATAAATAAGAAAAATAATTTTTTTTTTGAAAATATATCAAAAATATTGCAAGAAGAATAAAGTTATTTACAAAATATATTTTCTCGAAGAATATCATAATTTAAGAAATAATAAAATAAAATGGAGTACATTCCTAGCAAGTCAACCACCGAGCGGTTAGACTCTAGCCTATGACAAAACCGCATTGACTTTTATAACCTTGTTATGCGGTGATTATCAAATCTGGTGAATATTCTCTGCGACTACTGTACCAGATCAGATGTGTACAGAGCAACACTGTGTTTATACTTTATACTACACTACCGAAACCATGAAATACAGTCCTAATAATATCAATACACTACAAACCACGCATTTTCGTAGCACATGCTGCAGCATGGCCAAAACCCGAAACAGTAATTTTTGTTTGATTGAAACCGTTATAATTTTGAATTTTAGTCCTGTGAAACTTTTTACTTTCTTTTACAGAGTAATAAGTAAGTATAGGGATCACCAAAAACATCGAAATCGAGATGTCAACGGATATACACGTTTTGAGCTTCCCTGAATCGAATGTGACTATTTTCGGAGTGACGCCTGTGTGTGTGTGTGAGTGTGTGTGTGCGTGCGTGTGTGTGTGTGTATGTGAACGGTCTAGAGCCGAAACTGTCCAACGTAAAATTATGAGACTTCAAACTTAAGACTTGTATATGGTCTAGTTGTGCACCTCCTATTTTTGAAAAGAATATTCAAACCGGCAATGCATGTTTACTCCATGCATTTTTTGTTCTATTTCCAATATCACTAGAACGGCTGCACTTACGGCAAAAATAGTTATGTTCATAATGAAAGATATTAATATTTCGCACAACTTTTGTTTGAAAAGTTTCTTCAATAAATGTACCAGTTACGAGAAAACCGCTACCGAAAATTTTGAGAATCTTGTTTACGTTGTCATGGATTCGAATGTAGCTTAATTAATCGGATCATCTGCGCCTGTCAATATTTCGACAAGAAAACAAAATGGTCTGAATTAGATAAATGACATTTCAGAATATTTCTGTTGAGAATTGGTAAGTTTTGATAGTTAGTACTTCAAAACCATTACAAATTGGTACTGGTATAATTTTCAACCCATTCATTTATATAAGGTAAGCTTGGTTTTCATATTGTTTCTGTTGGATTATTATTTCCTAATATTATATTTTTATAATCAATAAATATTGATGAAAACTACGTAAAAGAAAGTCCCGCGTTGGCCACAACAATTTTTTTTTCTTTGATATTTTACTTTCTTTTATAGAGTAATAAGTAAGTATAGGAATCACCAAAAAAATCGAACTCGAGATTTCAACGGATACACACGTTTATGGGTTTAATAATGTATATCTTGTCTGTCTTAAATATATGTTTTGTTAATTAAATTACATTTTGTTTAATTTGTCTATTTTAATTCTCTAATCCAAATCGTGTTCAGCTACAATCAGTTACATGCTCACATAAGAACGTCCGACGTAAATAGGGGTCGGATTCTTACACAGGGCTTATAAGCGGGCGAGTGGGCGAAATATATAAATCCTAGTATATGAGATTCAGCTTCAAAGCGACGATATAAGAACTTTTATTTTAGGAAATTTTTTGTTCGAAAAATTTTAGTTTTACGGCCAAATACTACGGCAAGCTGAAAAGCATGTAATTTTAGTAAAAATACTTAAAAAATCAAGGAATTATTTAATTTCATTAATAATACATGTTTCAGAAGTGTTGTAATACTACACAAATTTTCAACAGTGTATAGTAAAGTAAACTGTAATCAATATAAAGGGCAATTATGAAACAATTGTAAATTTATGGACATGAAAACGACTTATTAAGCTCTTCATAGAGTTTGCACGACGAGCTAGTAATCAATATCAAAGCACGTATTCAGTTGTCTGCTAAAGACATTATACAGAATAACCTAATCTTATTAATTAACAATTATTAATTTTCCATTTACCGCTGGAGTCATGACAAAGTTGCAAGCGACAGAAATTGTATGAGAGCAAATTTAATGGTAAAATCCGTTTAATTTTCAGTTATTCATAATAAATTAGAATTTCATTCACTGTACTATTTAGCCAATAACATGTTATATTTCAGTTAGGTACGACAGGAGAATAAAATGTGTAACAAGGTAAATTTAGGTAGTGTAAGCATGTATAATTCAGGCTGTGGTGAGAGAATACCAAGGCACGTTTCGTTCTCTGATATACTCGTAAAGTCCTGTTAGTTCAATGTTCCACACGTTATCCATAATGCACGGAGCTGTTCGTTCACCGGATATGTGCATGTTTCATAGATACACAACACACGGTATGACAAGGATTTGATGATGCAATGGGCGGAGATCCGGATTAGCCCATAAACTTTCACCACATGAAACTACAAAGCTGTAACCTGTTCAATTTGGTTATTCATTCGTGGTTGCATGCTTTAAAAGATCAAATCCGTTTTTAAATCGTTTGGTCATTACAAATATGTTACATTGTGACAATCCTATATTATATGCAATTTGTATTATTTGTACAATTTTAACTCTCTTGCATAAAAGTGTTTTGCCCACAAAAAGATTTTCTTTTGAAGAATTCTTAAAGAAGAAAAAAAAAAAACGTATTGAGGGTCCTTAAATCCATTTAAACCTTTTTCTCAATGACGCGAGTGTTTGTGTGTGTGTGCGTGATTATTTGTGTGTATCAGTGAACTCTCTAAAAGAACCGTTTGTGGCCAGCACAACATTAGTATAGGTATAGTAGGATTCTTATAAACGATGTAAAATGTTGTCGGGCATAGTTCATACGATTTATTAAATATAGTCCCATAAGATATTTCAAATGATTTGTAGTAATTATTTCGTAACTGGTACATTTTTCGAAGAAACTTTTTAATTAAAAGTTGTGCGAAATATTAATATCTTTTATGGTTGACAACACTACTTTTGCCATAATTGCAGCCGAACAAAAAATTAATCGGGTTAACATGTACTTTCGGTTTGAATATTCTTTTCAAAAATAAATGGTCAAGACCATAACAAGTCTTAAGTTTGAAGTTTCACAAAAGGTACACGAACGCACTGACACACAGACGTCATTCCGAAAATAGTTACATTCTATTCATGGACGGTCAAAACGTGTATTTCTGTTGATATTTTTTCTTCGAAAATTTTCATAACTTATTACTGCGTATAAGATAGTAAAAAGAGAAAAATTAGTTTTTAAAAAATCGGTTGTGGCCAACAGAACTTTCTTTTAGGTTTTCTTGCTTTCTTGGTTAATCTCTCTTGCATTCTCCTTATATTCGTAATACAAACGTCTAATTTTCTTTCGCTCCCTGTTCATCTCTTTCTTTTATTTTGTATTCTAGCACTTATCATTTTTTCATATTTTTGTATTTAGCTCGCCGTACGAAGTACCAAAGAAGCTAAAGCAATC
Source organism: Leistus spinibarbis (assembly GCA_933228885.1). Classification (NCBI taxonomy): domain Eukaryota; kingdom Metazoa; phylum Arthropoda; class Insecta; order Coleoptera; family Carabidae; genus Leistus; species Leistus spinibarbis. Next base: position 559,955 of record OW121806.1, read on the forward strand.
AGTCGTGTGTCTGTAGCATTCTCTCTCTGATTCCAAAAATATATAACCCATATACTTGGATGTTAGTCGTCGCTCCCTCGCTCGCCTGGTCGCTCGTAAGACCAAATTGTGCCCTCTACTCCTCTGAAGGTACCAGAGCGATTCACACCAAATTTAACTTCCCATTTGAATCCGCTCGCAGTTTTATTCCAATAGCTTCCTGTGTTATAGGGCCCCAAAATTTGGAGCCCCCTTAATACTGCCCTTACAAAAATAAATTTCCTTATTATCAAAGTAATTTACAAAAAAATTGTCAGTCGTTTTATATTTATTCATTACATACATTTTTTCAAATTGTTAACCATAATAAATAAAAACCAAAGGCGAGCACTACGCATCGGTGCGTTGTATGTATCGAATCTTGTTGTTTTTCTTCTTTTTAGTCATTCTAAAATAAATTATTTTGAATAAAAACTTTTCCATAAACATATATATTTCGAGATTTAACGATATTTCTCGAGCATTGATATGCGGAATATGATTTCGTTCCATAATTCAAATTTACCACACAAAATTTCCTTTTTACTTTCTTTGACATTTAGAGAAACAAAAGAAACCCAGTTATTCTTATAATTAATTTCCTTCTTTTTTTAGAGAATGTACTATATAGGACATTTTCTACTCTGGGGCACATAAATCTTAAAACACACTGAGACGCACACAGTCACACACACGCATAAACACACACACACAGAAAATAGTGAAGATGGATTCAGAGACCCTCAAAATGGATATTTCCATTAAAATCTCGAGGTCGATTTTTTGGTGATCCCTATACATACTTATTACTTCGTAAAAGAAAGTAAAAAATATTTGATACTATGCCTTCATTGCTTCAGAATCTAAGAACGACATTTCTACAATCTCACAGTTCTATTTCACTATATTATATTCTTGAGTTTTTTTTTTTTTTACTTTCTCTCTGGCATCGAATAGACATTACTGTTTTGTGATACTTATATTTTTCCTACATTTTTATTGTTCTGGTTTCTCTGAATTATACCACTTTCAGAAAGATAAACATAGACTAAACAAGATTAGGTACAGAAACCTAAGTTTTCAATTCGCTGAAACGTTTGTGCTATTATACTCGTTAATATTGAATGACTCTACGTATATTGTTCAAATAAGAGAAATTGCAAGTAACTTCCGTTGATATATTTCATATGATCAAAAGGATTATATATAAATATTACTTATTCTAAAGCGATACTTTAAAAATGCATACATTGTCTCAACACTAATGGCCAGTTTCATAATATTTTGTTAAAGTAGGCTTTAGATAAAGTAAAACTTTATTCTAAAGTGACTTTAACATTACTTTAAAGTGTGTACGTCTCATAATAAAATTTACTTTTACTTTACCTAAATCAGTTCTAAAGTCTGGAAGTTGTTTTTAGAACTGAATTTTTTGTTAGAAATTATAAAGTGTGGTATCACTAGCTGTCAGTTCCACTGTCAAAATATTACAGGAATTCGGCGGTAAACTCGTTCATTAAAGATTTTTAATTGTATTAATAAAATAATATTAAAATGTCGAAAAGAAGTAGAGGTGGAAATTTCACTTTGGAAGAAGAGTATGCTATGATTCAATTATTTCATCTATTTGTTGCAGTAATAATTGAAATGTATTTTTACTCAATTTAAATCTGTCAAAAAATTCTTTTTCATTCCATTTATCCAAATTGTTTTTTCGTGGTCGATACACTTTACGTCTTCATCAGAACTTGATGATGAATTTGAAGAATGCTTTTTTTTTTCTTTTGTAACAAAATAATATTTTTAACCTTAAAACCAATATTCTAATGTCAACTTTAAACACCTAAAAGAACTCTGCGGTAACTTTATCTTAAAGGACTTTAAACTAAAATTTTAACTTAAAGTTTTATTATAAGACGCAATTTTTACTTTTAGACCTAACTTTAAATTTAAAGAGACTTTATATTTATTATGAAACCGGCCATAAGTCATTAATATAATTACCCAGAAATGTATGTGAGTAAGTGTGTAAGTGAGTAAGTGTGTATATGTAGAACGTTTTTTTTTTTTTGTTAAAATACAAATTGGCATACACTGGGATCGAACTCACGACCTCCAGAGTGAAAGGCAAGGCTCTTAACCACTGCGTCATGGCTACTGTTAATAATGTTACACATAAAAATCAAATAGTTTATACTGAAGTGCAGTCTGCTTTGAAATAGACAAAAACAAATCAAACGTCAGAATGAAATGTCAACAAGTTTTTGTGATAAATCTTCAATTAATTTGTAGATTTGAAGTGGCATCTGCTATTTATATATTATTGTATGTCAATGAGAAATATAAATAATTGTTAGTTAATAAAATTAAGTTTTATTTATTCTAATTTGAAGTGTGTGAGTCGCTATTAAGCATTTATGTTAAAAAGACCGACCAAAGAACAAATATAAATAAATGTGCTACCACTTGAGCGTCAAAAACAGCATTTCAATGTGAAATAGTGACGTACGAGTTACGAAAATATTGTTTGAACTGTAAATCCTAAGTTTAAGGGGAGTAACATGTTATTATTCAATTTTGAAGTATTTAATATGAAAGAAGTGCATATTTTTGCCTAATTTGCATATATTTTTAGCAAATACGTGTTTCCGTCCATTTATTTTAATTCATAGTAAATATTTTCACTTCAAAATGGCCAGTGATTTTTGAAAATATGAGTTGCGGTAAGATTCTATAGTTGCAAAAAATTATAATAACTGCAAGTATGTAAATTTATAATTCTGATTAATAGAAACATGATTGATTGGCAATTTTATTTTTAATTTTTAATGGCAAAATCCATTGTATATTAGTATATAACTAATTATTATTTTTAAAACTGCGGCTGTGACACTGCAATTTAATACTGCAAAATTCAGAATCTAGCCTGATTATTTAATTCAAAAACAATAATGAATCCAATGTCAAAACATTATAAATGTTGTGTAAAAAGGGTTTGTAATGCATATTTTTTGATTAATCGAATCAAAAAATAAACAGCAGTCGTAAGTAAATTTATAATCCTGTTTTTTGTGTAATAATACAATTAAGGAAATTGTCATAATGAGACAACACTTATGGCCAGTTGCACCATACAACCGTGTAATTATTATTAAATTACATGAAAATTCGCCATCAGTCAAAACTGACCCTATGTACTGTATACCATATGGGCACATGGTGCCCACGGGTGACCCTAGTTCCTAAGAATACCTTTCATCATTAACCCGTCAGAACTCACGTGAACTTTTCGGTGATCTTTACTCGCGTGATGAGAGATTTGCTCACGCTCTGTGCGCATGCGTCAAATATCTCGCGCGCTTAATTTTTATTAAAATTTATAAATCATAACCTCAACATATTTTTAGATAGTTTTTTTTTATGCATGATTAACAAATTCAAAATATTATACTTATCTGATTATTATGTGATCTTCAAAAGGTAAAATATTGTAGAAGGCAATAATTAAAATTTCTTTTAATCATAACCCATATTATTAACAGGTGTCAGTATATTCCCAGCAAACACTAACTGCTATGCGAGGTCACAAAACTGCCCAAACATGTGCGCATTGTGAAATCACAACGCGACCTCCTAATAACGAAACTGTTTTGTTACAACGTAATGTTCAAATATCGTGTATTGATAGCATGTTGTGTGGAAGTCCCACTGTGGATGTTAAATATATTCCCTCCCATGTACGTTATCATTGCGCATTCCACAGAACATGCTCTGCGCTACCTCTGGAAGATGTTATATCTTTAACATCTATTTACACGTTATAGTGATATGTTGTATGGATGTTTTCTTCAGAACATTTTATTTCTATAGGCCTCAGTACATCTAAATGATGCACTCCATAGGATGTTCTTCTTTTAACAACAATAAGAAGTTTATACATCGCATAAAATGTAATCATATATGATTGCATAGATGTTTTCTACAGTATGTTACAAATATGCTTTCCCAACAACGTAATTAACTGTATTTAGTTCTGTGACATTTTATCTTATCCCTATACATATATTTGGTGTTCTGGGAAAATATTATCCAATGACAATTGGTCCACCAACTACTTTTTCTAAAGTAATTTGCTTTAAATTTATTTGTGTTCATATATTTATTGAGTTCAATATATATTATTATGTTTACGCTAATACAATTTTTTTATGTCCTTTCAAGATGTACAATTTTGTTCCAAAGAATTAGTTGTATTTTTAAGATACATAACCTTTGCATGTAAAATTTTACAAAAATTACTAATAAATTTGTTTAACAAACTTATGCCAAAATGTTTAAGGCCCTTTGCCCTTGGGGGGTAAGCGTGTTGAAATGCGAACCAGAATTTGTATCGCTTCCGCCTCATTTTAAGTTAGGTACAAATTTAGACTCAGTGTTGCCAGATGTAACATAATTATCAAAATGTAACATAAATTTAGCATAATTCTGATAATAAAATATATCTCACATTATTATCAAATATAACATAATTTTATAAGGTTTTCTTTATATACTGTATGTATAATGCTACCTGACAGAATATTTTCAAAAATGAATTTAATTAAGACTAATATTAGAAACAGATTGTCCAGCGAAATGCGAAATTTGTATTGTAAAACAAATGATTATAATATAATTTTGGCTATCTAGTTGAAATAATAATGTGTAATTAAATGAATACATCGGTTCATTCCAAATTGATATGTAACATCATTTTTCTATAATTTTAAAAAATTCGGTAATACTGTCTCATAATTTCATATTTAACATTTGGCAACGCAGCGCGACTCAGCGCCTCAACGGCATCTGTTCCTTGTTGTTTATTCATAATTTCATAATAATATAGTTTTCAACCAGCACGGACGTGTATAGTAACACATTGAATTGCACACAATTGCATCAGTATTCTTTTAAAATGTTATAAGTGTAACGTGTATATTCATTAAATATCAATTCAATATTGTATATATTTTGTGCTGCAAATATTAAGCGAACAATGCCCGTGACAACTGCCAGTGTGTTAAGGATTGGCTCTGCCATGCTAAACAAAGACATATTAGCAGTACCGGACTGGGAAATTCAACTAGCCCGGGAAAATCTTGGTAGCCCGGCCCCAAATAATGTACCATTTATGTTATAATGTTTTATACTATTTTATCATTTCTGTTTGTTAAAATGCACTATATTTTGATTTTATGTTGTACCATATGTGTTATATTACCATTTTTGTATGTTCAAATATACTGTATTTTTATTTTATGTTGTACCATATACGTATGTTTTATAATATCTTATACTACATTATCACTTTGTGTGTGTAAATATACTAGATTTTCATATTTTTGTACATATGTTATATCTTATACAGCATTACTATTTTTGTTTAAATATATTATATTTTGTTATGTTTGTACCAAGTATTCATATCTTATACTATTTTACCATTTTTGTTTGTATTAATATACTATATTTTGATTTTATATTGAATCTAATATGTTATAATCTTATACTATTTTAAAAAATGTGTTTGTTATTATACATAACTTTGATTGTATTGAAATAAATGTTTAAAAAAAAAGATGATTTTTTATTTTTTGTTACCAAATTATTTAATTAAGAAGTACTAGGGTACTATTTGCGCGACTACAGAGTAATTTCACAAAGTGATTTACTAACAACATCCTAAATGTATGATGTAGAGACTACCTTTAATAATGTACTAAGAACATCCTATTGCGATGTACATGCAATGTTCAGATGAACTGCAATATTTGCGTAACTTTGCGATGTTCTAGTGATGAACTCAATAATGTCATTTGAAGCGGACATTGGGATGTTACCATGCCGCAATATATGCATCGCAATGGAAGTCGCACGGGAGTTACAAGTCGCCGTGTTACGTTACAAGAACGTCCTTGGGATGTTTTTGTGTTTGCTGGGTTTGTATTTAAAATTTTATTTATTCATTTTAAATATTAAAATTAAACGTAATTTTTATAAAATAATTTAACACATAAAGCTAGTTGAATTGACAATCCTCGTCGTGTTTTTTTAGTCCATACAATGTATGTTGCACTTGCAACGGATGAGTTTTAAAACTAATGCGCTAAAGCGAATGTAGCCGAACATCCGGAGGCAAACGAAGATGCAAAATCAAGCCCGACTGCTACCGAAAGTAAATTTTTCATGCATACACGTTTACTCTCGTGATGAGAGAAATGCTTACAATTTCCGATATGCATGAAAAATATTTTTTATTCAGCTTTACTTAGAATTGTCGGATTTGGGAAATTTATAATTTCAAAATAGATAATATTATTTGAAGATAGAAAGAGTTACAACTACCCATTCCATTTAAAAAAAAAGTTATTAACATTTTAAATCGAGCGTGAGCAAAATGCTCATAGCGTGAGTGCTGACGGGTTAATAACTCGTCAATAACACCTACAACTTGTTTGAGGATTGGTCAAGACAAGTTTAGATAGTTTGATTATTGTCGCTCATTCGATCATCAAAAAAAAAAAAAAAAAAAAATATATATATATATATATATATATATATATATATATATATATATATATCTGCTCGTTAACAATAGGTTTTTGAGAATTGGCGGCCTTTCTTATTTCTAAGCATTCTAACATGTTGAGTCTTAATCCTTTGGTCGCTACGTGAAGGATTTTGTAATCATTCTTAAAACTATGGTTTTCTTCAGTATTGCATTGAAGAAAACCATAGTTTTAAGAATGATTACAAAATCTGCGTACCGAACCGAAAAAGAAAATATACCGTAACCCCCGAATTCTGATATTAACCAATATCGAAACCAATGTAATATATTTAAAAGAATCTTGGGTGCCCTTCACTCGATTTTCTCATACTTAGTTTTCAATATCACATATGTAATGTAATATATGTAATTTAGCTTTACTGTGCTTCATATTTTTTCTATCATTGGCATGAAATATTTGCAAAGGAAACGTAGGTGGAATGTGGGGTAATTATCAAAGGCAATTTTTTAGTAAATGATACGATTTTCGATTAAAACTAAAATAATTTGTATTAGAATCGTATTTTCTCTAACCAGTGTCCTCAAGGTGTGCGAAAAATGACTAGAATAAATAAGCACTTCCGGTTTCAAAAATAGGGGAATATATTTCCTGTGATATACAAATATCTAATGCAAAACATCATATTTTTAATTCAACGGATTTGGATGTAGAGTGTTCACACACACAGCCAGACAGACAAGACACACACACACACGTACGTAATTGAGAAAATAGATATTATGTATTCAGAAACCTTCAAAACGGAAATTCGCATTACAATTTTGACGTCAATATTTTTGGGAACACAATACTTTCTTTACATTACGTATAATATAGTTAAATATAAATCCGTGACAAATACTTAAATTATGAAATTAGCCGTAACCGTAATTTTTTTCGGTTCATGTACTTAATTCAAACGCATATTACATGCGCAAAATACTATATATCGCATAATACCTCAATGTTTGATTTGAGAAGAATGAGCAGAGTGAAAAAGCCGTCATAAATGTCGCGATAGCCTGAATACATTGCCATAAACAAATAAATAATATCGACCATTTTCGGAACGTTGATTTCAAACAGCACTGTTTCGAAATCCGTTTTACATTTAAATGAAACCCGTTCATCCCTACTGGCATTGCGAAACAAAGGAAAAATAGATACCGTTCAAAATATATATGAAGAATCACATCGTTGGCCAGCAAATCCACATTAGATATATAAAAATAAAGCAAAATAAGCTGAAGTGGTCTTCACTCAACTCTCTTATACTTCCACTATCTATTTAATATAATTTTGCTCTATTTTATTCTAAATTCATGCTAGCTCAACATGATACAATATCAATGTTTGTAGTAACTAAACGGAAACGCAAATAAAACAGCTCTTTCAAACATTTCAGTAACTGGAACATTTTTGGAAAACCTATTAAAATAAGAGTTGCTAGATATTTGATAACTTCAACTTTTAAAAGTATGATTTTTACTTTCTTTTACGAAGTAATAAGTAAGTATAGGGATCACCAAAGAAATCGAACTCGAGATTTCAACGGATATACACGTTTTGAGCTTCCCTGAATCGAATGTGACTATTTTCGGAGTGACGTCTGTGTGTGTGTGTGTGTGCGTGTGTGTGTGTGTGTGTGTGTGAACGCTCTAGAGCCGAAACTGTCCAACGTAAAATTATGAGACTTCAAACTTAAGACTTGTATATAGTCTAGTTGTGCACCTCCTATTTTTGAAAAGAATATTCTAACCGGCAGTGCATGTTTACTCTATGCATTTTTTGTTCTATCTCCAATATCACTAGAACGGCTGCACTTACGGCAAAAATAGTAATGTTCATAATGAAAGATATTAATATTTCGCACAACTTTTGTTTGAAAAGTTTCTTCAATAAATGTACCAGTTACGAGAAAACCGCTACCGAAAATGATGAGAATCTTGTTTACGTTGTCATGGATTCGAATGTAGCTTAATTAATCGGATCATCTGCGCCTGTCAATATTTCGACAAGAAAACAAAATGGTCTGAATTAGATAAATGACATTTCAGAATATTTCTGTAGAGAATTGTTTAGTTTTGATAGTTAGTACTTCGAAACCATTACAAATTGTATTGGTATAATTTTCAACCCATTCATTTATATAAGGTAAGCTAAGTTTTTTATATTGTTTCTGTTGGATTATTATTTCTTAATATTATATTTTTATAATCAATGAATATTGATGAAAACTACGTAAAAGAAAGTCCCGCGTTGGCCACAACCCATTTTTTTTTCTAAATCATGCTCGTTTCGAAATATTGAAAAAAAAAGAAACTATTTTCAAAAATAAATGGTGCACTACCGGGCCAACTACAACTCCTAAGTTTCAAATAAAATGTTTTAAACTCCAGTTTTGGATTAAGATCAACATTTTGTTTTTAGTACCCTATGAATAGAGCTGGACAGGAATTCAAATCAAAAGGAATTAAGAAAGGTTTTAGTGTATTTTAGGGATTCAAATCAATTTAATTGAAGGTTTTTTGGCTATGGAATGTAATTTATTTGAAAAAATTAATTGAATTTATGATTTTCAAATCACATTTCAAGTTAATAGTTACATAAAAGATTTCTAATTGATAAATATGAAATAGACTGTAATTCCTTTTGATTGTTGATTCATATTACATAATCATATTATACGTACAAGGATAGTAATTGCCAAATAGGCTTTAATTCTTTTTGAATTATAAAAAATTGTAATGAGTTAACAGGTCTTAAGTCCTTTTGATTTATATCTTCTACAAGACTTGTAATTGTCAAACCGTCTTCAATTCCCTTTGTATTAAAACAGATTTGTAATGGGATAATAGGCTTTTATTCCTTTTGTTCAAAGACTTATAATACAAATTCACATAAAAAAATTGTAATTGCCAAAAAGGTTTCAATTGGTTTTGAATTGTGATTTGAAATCAATTAATTGTAAGTGATTTGAGTTTGTGAATTATCGAAATAATTTTTAAGTTTATTTGTGAATAATGAATTGCCCAGCCCTGTGTATGAATAACATTGGATAAACATGACACCTCCACTGTATTATAGGGCTAGTTCGACATTTGTCATGTTAAAATACATTTTTATATACATACGTATAAGAAAGTAAAAAGCTTACATCTGATTTACGGGTATTATCGGAAAACTTGATAAATACAATTTATATTTAGTTGCTGCACAGTGAGTACGCGTCATGGAAAATTAACTGCTGTGTGAAGTGATATTTATGGCACTACGGGCAAGTGTTAAGCACATAAGAGAATATAGTGGCGAGCAAGTTCCTATGTCGCCATTTTCGAAGGCAATAAACTTCTGCGTGTAAGATTAATGAAATTCGGTTCGCTAAACAAGTGTAAATCGCCTCTGGGCGAGAGATTTAGATGGCGCCGACCTAGTATTTTACATTCAACAAATAATATAGTGTTGGGCGATTAATAAAATTGTTACATTTATGTAATATAGTTCATCTAAATAAATTGAACATTACAATACTTCCCAGAGGGTTAGAATACGTCCACAGCACCGATACTCTTAGATCTCAAATAAATCCATTTTCTTCTAAATCTAATACATTGTGATGTGATTGTTGGCTAGCACTCACTTGGACGAATCAAGTTCTTACTGTATTAGGAGTTTGGCTAGATTTTGGTGTATAGCAAAAACATAGATCTTATATTAGCTAACCGAGCAATCAACATATTGGGCTCCTAACAAACTCACACAATGATAAACCTTCTTCGTCTGCAGACATACCTTTGTATGAACCAAAAATATCATATTAAAAGTCATCATCAAATAATTCTGCATCGACCTCCGCGAAACGTCGTGCACAAAAGTGACTGGATTATTAACAGCTTGTCCAGCGTGTTTGTCCCGAACTTGTGTTTCTTTATGCAGCCTTTATTGTCATATTGGTACGGGATCAGCATTTCTTCTGCCAAGTCTTCATTCGCCAAGTTCTTTAACACAAGTTCCTTCTTAAGGAGGCATTCACCTTTTGAGCACAAAAAAGAGCTGTTTTTTTAATATTTTTTTCTCAGGGTACGTTCAAGATATTCGCACGCGATTTTTTGTATCGTATTTATTCAACTTTTCTCTTTAATAAGGTATTTTTTAAAGTCGGGTACGTTCAGCCCCGGCGAAGATGTCTAGGTCCAAAGTAGACAGCTCAATTTAAGCGCGCGGTAGCATAACTCTGATCCCAGTTGTTTGAAAAAAAAAAGGTTTTAAAGTATATTAAATTGTCTAGGAATTGATTCTCGGGTGGTCCATTTGGACCATAATTAGCAAAATGGCGACCATCGTACGGAAAGTGTCATTTTTTGCCACTTTTTTTCTCCTTTGACGGGCCTTAAAAAATATTAATAATTGTCGGACACATCTCCTCGAGGATCAACTCCTAGAGAATTTTATTACATTTGCGCTTATTATCGAGTTAAATCGGTTAATTCGTTGTCGAGATATTCTACTGCGCGATTTAAAAAAATATGGTTTCGAGATAAACGCGTTTAAAGTTTCAACTTCAGACTGACACGCGCGAAAACGCCGTGTTTGAGCAAAAACATTGTTTTGTTTAAATCGCAATTTTACATATTTACAACTCGAATTTCGAAAAACGGCTTCAGAAACCCATAGTCAACACTTCAAAGTGTCCGATTCTGCAAAAAAAAAACTATTTTTTGAATCCGCAAAAGGTGAATGCCCCCTTAACGTCTGGGGCTAAGCAGCGTCTACAAACGCTCTCCCCCATTAGCACCATGACTGGACTAATACACAGGTATTCACCGCAGTAATCGCATACTAGTTTCTCGAGGGTTGAACGTTTGATTTCCATAATATCGATTTAAATAATTTTGGAATAATAAATTAATTACAATAAGATGTCTGGAATGAAGACTTAAGTTGTCGCGGTGTTTGTTTTTATAGTCAGAAACGTTTAATTGTAATCAGAATTATAAAAGAAATTTTAAAAGATTATGTCGAATTATTCTATTTAATTTGGCAATATCAAGTCAGATTCTTAAAGAGTAATGTGTTTTTGAAGAAGATAATATCGGAGATAATCTGATATGGCAAATAAGGGTAATGGTAAAGGATAGTGCTTGATATGAGTTCATGTGATTTTATCTTGCAGTTGACAGTCATATTCTTATTGGCTTTATTATTTATTATTTTTACAAGTGCAAAGTATAATCTTGTACAAGTGGTTTGCTTGTTAGGAATTACAACATTTAACACCCCAATGTAATTGTTTGTATGAAAGTGAGTATGTGTGAATGTGTAGAACGCTTATTTTTAAATGTTACTTAGCATAAACGGGAATCGAACTGTCGACCACCAGAGTGAAAGACGAGAGTTTGAAGGGGTTACATAGTATTAAAAAATAAAAATAAAACACTATTTTTCAGAATTTCTTTTCACAAAATGAATAAATATGGTTTATTCTAAGTTATGGCATATAAAAATAATTCATTTGAACAAATTATAAAAAAAAAATTAAGCCATTAACAGGTGGTTTACGGAAATCGATGTATTTTTACCGTAAGCAGAATAACTCGTGATATGCTTATCTGAAATCAAAAAGCACTTTTTTTTCTGTTAGGAGATGCATATAAAAAAAATCCGAAAAATAGTGTTCTTTTTTTAAACTTATGTAACCCCTTAACGTCTGCGCCATAGCGACTGTTAAAAATATTATATATAATAATCAAATAGTCTACATTGAAATAAAACACTACATTCCTCTCTGAAGTTGTTCACTACATTCAGGTCGAAAGTGAAAGCTGACAGTATATGTTCATAAAGGCAGTCAGATGGATCTTTTCGCGTTCGCAAAGTAAATCTGATCAGACAAGCCGAGGAATCATTCCAAAATATCTACCACGTGAGCAAGATAAACGTCAAAAACAGTATTTCAATTGTGAATTAGTGACGTTCGAGTTACGGAAACATTATTTGTACGTTTCGATGGGCATTTGTGTTAGTAAAATACAATTATTATAAATTTTCGCTATTCTAGATTAAGTTGGGGTCTGTAACATGCGATTATTCAATTTTGAAGATTTTAATATTCAAAAATATGCATATTTTTGACTAATTTGCATATGTTTTTTTAGCTAACAAGTGTTTCCGTCCATTTATTTTAATCTTTCGATCAGGCCCTACATTAACTAATAAACTAATGGTTTTTTTTTTGTTTCATTGATTTTAGATGAATCAGTAAAATGTTGTGATGGTCACCGCAAACCACGACTTGTGGGACGGGGTCCAACAAATATGGCGATAACTTGTTCTACAATTTTTTTTTTTTTTCAAATTAAGTTAAAACATAATATAATATCTTTGTATTATTTGTTTTATGAAGTAAATTAAACTACTATAAAATTTTCTTTTTATTTAAAATTAACATTTCTTTCACGTCGCTGACTACCCCTAAGTCCTAATCCAAACATATATAGACACTTGATTGGCTGGCAAGAATTATTCAAATTATTAATATTTAAATATTTGTAGGATTGTTTTTAATTAATTAAATTAATTATTATAAATTTACATACGATTGCCGTTTATTATTTGATTCGATTATATTACACAAACCCTTTTTACACAACATTTTTAATGATTTGACATTTGATTCATTATTATTTTTGAATAAAATAATCAGGCTAGATTCTGAATTTTGCAGTATTATACTGCAGTGTGAAGGCAGTTTCAAAAGTGATGATAATTAGTTATATGCTAAAATACAATTGATTGTGCCATCAAAAATAAAAGAGTAAAATTGCCAACCAATCATGTTTCTAAATATGTTTGAATTATCTCTTCAAGATTTTATTTCTCTAATAATCAGAATTATAAATTTACTTAATTGCAGTTATTATAATTTGACCAGCTATAGAATCTTACCGCTACTCATATTTTCAAAAATCACTGGCCATTATGAAGTGAAAATAAATGGACGGAAACACGTATTTGCTAAAAATATATGCAAATTAGGCAAAAATATGCACTTTATTTATATAAAATACTTAAAAATTGAATAATAACATGTTACTCCCATTAAGGGGGGTCCTTTTATAATTGTGCCAAAACTACCTGATGTTTGGCAATTTTTTTTGAGGAACTGAAATGACTTAGACATTTGCGGTTTTTGGCAATATGTTTATTTATCTTTTGTCTACAAACCGTGATTTTTTCAACATGTAATATTACAAAATGGTGTCCAAAATGGCAGCTCTAGGAAGTCATGTTTTTAAAATAAATGTTATCTGCGGGAAGTACAGAAGCTGAAGTTCGTCACCTAGACGCATGAAACCAAAAAAAACTTGAAGTTTACATTCCGAGGAGGCATCTATACCTAACAAACATGAAAAAATTTCTTATTGAAACAAAATGGCGGCCACTTGAAAATAAGGTACAGTTTTGTCGCATGATTTTTCCACTTTGGCCTGCTGTGAAAAATCGTTAATCATCCAAATGTTGCAATTTGATAGGTATAGATGCCCAAAAATTCAATTTCCTTTTAGGCAGACCAAACGCGAAGTCGATTGGTTGAACGGTTCAAATGTTACAATTCTCGCAGATTCGAAAAATCTTGTTTCGACAAAAACGCGTTTGAAGTTTGGACAACGCGGCGAAATTGCTACCTGAACGTCCGTCAGCGCTCAAGACAATGGTCCATTGAAAGCCGTGTAGCGACGGGACTAATTGACGGACCGCCAAATAATTTTAACTAAATATTCTACATACTTGCAGCATTCGAATTACGTTATAAAAAAAAATCGATTTTTTGAAAAAATTATAAAAAGACCCCCCCCCCTTAAACTTAAGATTAAACTTCAAACAATGTTTCCGTAACTCGTACGTTGAAATACTGTTCTTGACGCTCACGTGGTAGCACTTTTATTTATATTTGTTCTTTGGTAGGTCATTTTAACATAAATGCTTAATAGCGACTCACAAACTTCAAATTAGAAAGAATAAGACTTAATTTTATTAACTAACAATTATTTGTATTTCCCATTGACATACAATATCAATATAATATAGCATATGCCACTCTGTGTAAAGTACACAACACAATGAATACACTTCAAATCATCAAATTAATTGAAGATTAATCACAAAAACTTTTTTGACATTTCATTCTGACGTTTCATTCGTTTTTGTCTATTTCAAAGCAGACTGAACTTCAGAAGAGTAGTGCTTGTTTTATTTCAGTATAAACTATTTGTTTTTTTTTTATAACATCATTAACAGTCGCCATTGCTCAGTGGTTAAGGGTCTTGTCTTTCACCCTGGAAGTCGTGAGTTCGATCCCCGTCTATGCCAATCTGTATTTTTACAAAAAAAGCGTTCTACACATACACACTTACTCACATACAAACATTTCTGGGTAATTATATTAATGATATTAACTCCCCAAACGTATATATAGAAAAACTATTATTAAACGCCATTTTACAGTAAGTGATACACATTTCGAAAACAATTTTTAAACAAAAGATTTTCTATAACTCATGCCATTTCCGAGATATTGAAAGCAGTAGTAGTAAACTGTTACTTCTGGTTAAGATATTGTGTTCAAAAATAGGTGGTGTTTAAAATGTATGCTAGATTGCCGTGAAACAAAATTAATGTATGGGAAATAGAGATACGCAAATGTATAAGAAAGTAAAAATGAGTGCGCATGGTGTTCGTTGTGGTATTACTGTTCAGTTCTACATTCTCACTGAAAAATGGCAGTTGTAACCAGCGTTTCTAGGTTATAACTCCACTAGATTTACCCTTCAGAAATTCAGTTTAATAATAATTATCTATATACACTAGAGTCACCCGTGGGCACCGTGTGCCCATATGGTACGCAAAATATAGGTCAGTTTTGACAGATGGATGTAAATCATATAAAAATAAGGGATTACCCTTACACGGTTTTTCCTTCAGTTTGTATAGCAAATATTAAAAAAATTAAATATTAATAATTTGATATATTTTTCCAGCCAAACAGGTGTCTAAATATGTTTGAATTAACTCTTCAAGAATTTTTTATTATATAATTTATAAATTTATTTACTGCATTTATTTGTATTTAAATATATTGTACAATTGGACAGGTGGAGAATTTTCTTGTAATTTTCTTGTAAATCATAGTTACAATATAAAAATAAGGGATTACCCTTACACGCTTATTCCTTCAATTTGTATCGTTTAACAAACTTAAAAGAAATTAAATATTCATAATTTGATAAATTTTATTGACAGATGTACCTTAGTAAAAAAACCGGTGCTAGATTTGCTACCTCTTCAAAAATCTAATACTATTTCATAATTTGTCTATTGCTTTTATTTGTTGTTGTAACTGCGGTATTACTGCGAACTAAATAATACAAACAATATTTTGAACATTTGTACACGTGCATTTATTATTACACTAAAATCGGGATTATAAATTTACTTACGGTTTCTGTTTTCTAATTGAATCGATTATTCAAAAAATATGTGTATTACAAACAATTTTACACAACCCTTTCAATGATTTGACATTTGATTCGTTATTAATTTTGAATCAAATAATCAGGTTAGATTCTGAATTTTGCAGTGCCACGGCAGTTTTAAAAGTGATAATGGGTCCTATGCTAAAACACAATGGCACAATGTACACAACTCGATATGCATTTTGAAGATTCGAAATATATTTAAAATTGACATTTGAATTATTCTGACGTATAACCTTTTATTTTTACGTAGGGCAGTTAGAATACTTGATTAGAAATTTATTAATTGCTGTTGTGTAGTCTTTTATTTCAGTATAAACTATTTGATATTATATATATAAAATTCTTTTCTGTCGCCATGGCATGGTGGCTAAGACTCTCGCCTCTTACCCTGGAGGTCGTGAGTTCGATCCCCGTCAATGCAAATTTGCATTTTTACAAAAAAAAGCGTTCTACACACACTCACATACAAACAAACATTTCTGGGTAATTATATTAATGATTCTTATCTGTCTCCATGGCATGGTGGCTAAGACTCTCGCTTCTTACCCTTGAGGTCGTGAGTTCGATCCCTGTCTATGTAAATTTGAATTTTTACAAAAAAAGCGTTCTACATACAGTTACACACTCCCATACAAACATTTCTGGGTAATTATATTAATAATATTTACATAATATTTGTTTGCAATGCATTGTGATGACACCTCCAAACCCACCATTCTGACAATGTTTAGTTTACTTTGCAAAACAGAAATCTCAACGTGAGTTTTTGTATTTAATGCTATATTTATAAGTGCAGTATTAAGTTCAAAAGAAGAATAACCATTGGGTTCATTTTCCCGCGCGATAATTCGAAACTACTTTTTTCAAACTGGGCGGACTAATTTCTCTGAAACTACTTGACCGATTTGCTTGTTCATTATTTTATATGAAAGTAAATACCTATTGTTGCAGCTTATGCCAACAATATGCATACATTATTATAAATTACTATTATTTATAGCACCCTAAAGTGAAATAAATATTCGTAAATGTTTTCATTTTCTTCAAACGGCCGCTATTTTGTCAAATGTTGGTATAAGCTCCAGCAAATTCTATACTCTATTAGAAACTAACATTTAATTGAATTTAAAATGACCCGTTGAAGAGATACGAGTCTGCCCGTTAAGGGGCGCTCGGGTTGCACTCTCCGCATATCTAGAAAAGTTTAATATATTTTTGTACTAAAAGAAAAAAGTTATGTAGAGAAATAGACAAGCATTAAAGTGGCCTGAATCTCAAATTGATATCTTCATTCTAGCCTAAGAAAAAATTCATAATAAACATGCTTTCTTTGGCCAAAAAAAGGACTTGCAAATGGTCCACATATTTGAAAAGAATATTGACACCAGATGTGCATGTTTACTTCATGCATATTTTGTCCTTTCTTCAATATCATAACGGTTGCAATTTTGGCAAACAGTTATGTACATTATGAAGAATATTAATATTTCGCAAACCTTTTGTTTGAAAAATTTTATTAGACAATGTGCCATTTACGAAAAAACTGCTTTTTTATGTTGCCATATATACGCATATATGCAAAATATGTTTAACAAATAGTATGAATTCTGCCTGAAAATATTTTGACACAGAAACGAAATAGACTGTAATAATTTATATGTCATTTTACACCGGTTAACATAAATAGATCGACTGAGAACGTGTATCAGCGTAATGGTTATTGCAAATTATTATTGAAATAAATTTTGAACAGTGTATTAAAAATTATATTTGAATATATTGATAATGTTTAATGTGATTTAAGAATTAATCTATATTTTATATGGAAAATATCTGGAGTAAGTCTTGTAATCATGAATAATTTCGAACTCGAGATTTCAATGGATATACATGTTCTGACCTTCTCTGAATTGAATTTGACTATTTTCGGAATCACGTCTGTCTGTCTGTGTATCTATGTATCTGTCCCCTGTAGCACCAAATGTCAAAACTATATAGTATAAATATTGGTTAAATATTGTACCTTAGCTAAATATGGCATATAGAAAACCCATATTGGTTATATATTGTATGTCAATATTTAACTTCTAAAAATGATTTCAATATCGATACAATATGGAAAAAACATTATTGTATTCTCAGTCAAAAACCATGTCATACCAATATTGTAAATAAGATGTTTGTGATTCTCATGGATTTGGTATATTGGTTGCATATTGATTTGCCAATATTAAATATACATATTGGTACAATATAAATAAAATATTTTTAAGAACTTTTAGTATATCGAACAACAATTTTCTAGTAATCATGAAATATTTCGAACTCAAGATTTCAACGGATATACATCGTTGGACATTCCCTGAATCGAATGTGACTATTTGCGGAGTGACATCTGTGTGTCTGTGTGTATGTGAACGCTCTAGAGCCGAAACTGTGGAACGAAAAATTATGAAACTTCAAATTTAAAACTTGCATATGGACTTAATGTGAACCTTCTATTTTTGAAAAGAATATTCAAACCGAAAGTGCAGTTTTGAGAAAACTGCTATGAAAAATCATACATATCTTAAGATAGTGATTTCAATATCAATACAATATGGGATAAACAATATTGTATTCTCAGTCCAAAACCATATAATACCAATATTGCCAAAATGGTGTACCATCGCGCATGCGCGCTCCATTGCAATGCATAGTGGGAATGACAGTGGCGTATGACTTTTAGCCTGCTGCAATTAAATAAAAATATTTTTTAAGTCGGTTTTCAAAACGCAAACAAGTCATTGGCATTTAATACCCAATTCTAATATGTTTTTCTTGCTTAACTTTATAACAACTTTATCATTTGACGAGTGGAACTCAGAAACGATGAATAGATACAAACAGCACGCCACTGTTAAATAATTCCTATGATCCTATAGGGCCTGTTGGTTTTTAGTTTCAGTTCAGTTTGGTTCCTTCATTGTATCATTTCTTGCTCGTGTTATCTTGCGGTATTTTGTATTATCGTGTTTAAAATTGAAATCTTATTCGTAAATCGAAATATTTTACACATTAAGGTAAGTCATATTTGACTTATAAATTGAACAGTTTATATCATTCTGTGTACCGTATATTAACTTTATATTTCAATGTGTTGTTCTGCTTTAGCTTGGTCTCCTTATCATTTATCCAGTAGCAATACACAATCGCATCTATCATGGGACAGAACATGAAATATCAAAAATAGGATCTATGTACCTGGCAACGGCTAGAGATCGCGATGTTGGAAGAAAGGAAAAATCGCCCGAACACTAATTCTATATTTTATAACAGTTTACTAATATATATTAGAATATATATTTATGTACTATATTTTATTTTTATTAACAATTTTTTATATCTCTGATGTGCAATAAACTTTATTAAATATATTTATTATGAATTTTGAGTTTTTATTATTTATTTAAATCAAAATATATAATATAGAATAAATATTTCATTTACATATTTACTCATATTGGGTAAATATGGAGATGTTATATTTATACTATATTTTAAGAAAATCTTTTTCCTTCTTGTAATTATGGCTTAATTAAGAATAATTTTATATTAATAATTTGCTTACTGTTTCATATATATATATATATATATATATATATATATATATATATATATATATATATATAAATATATATATATATATATATATATATATATATATATATATATATATATAAAAATATATATATATAGATATATATATATATATATATATATATATATATATATATATAAATATATATATATAGATATATATATATATATATATATATATATATATATATATATATATATATATATATAAATATATATATATATATATATATATATATATATATATATATATATATATATATATATATATATATACACATATATAAATATATATATATATAAATATATATATAGATATATATATATATATATATATATATATATATATATATATATATATATATATATATATATATATTTATATATATTAATAGAATGAGGAAAAGAATAAAATAATTATTAAATTAAGAGCATCCTCACATAAGGAATCCTTATTAATAATTGTCTTATGCCTTAGACTAGAAATATATAAATCAGAAGAAATTAGAAAATTATGAAGTAAATCTTCATTTGTCGCTTGCCGACTACATTTCCTGGAATTAAATTCGCTTCCTGAGCTTCTTCTGAATACTCTCCAATTGGAAGCAGTGCATTTTCAATAACTTTAGAACCGTGCATTAAGACTTTGTGAACTGAGGGGGGCATATTATACCATGAATATAAATTTACATACATTGTTGCAGTGTTTTCTGCATAATTTTTGAATTTCACTGGATCAATAGCCTTTTTACATGTTAAAACTTGTAATATAGTAGGAAATCTTTTAAGAAGTTCTTCGTCAAAACCAGTG
This sequence comes from Leistus spinibarbis, assembly GCA_933228885.1. Taxonomy (NCBI): domain Eukaryota; kingdom Metazoa; phylum Arthropoda; class Insecta; order Coleoptera; family Carabidae; genus Leistus; species Leistus spinibarbis. Next base: position 580,549 of record OW121806.1, read on the forward strand.
ATTTCTGCAACAATTGACGGATGATGGAAAAATCTTCGTGAAGTATTTCCATCATTCGTGGTACTACTTCCTTGTTTTGTTACGTCTACTATTATTCCAAGTCTTCTTTTTAATGCATGTTGTATGCGTGATTTGTTTTCTTCAAGCTTTGCTTTATTGAACTCTCCACTAACTCTCCAAGTTTTAATATTTAGTCGATATGAAATGTGAAAAACGCATTCCAAATTTTTTATTAAACAATGGAGTGATGATAAACCGAAATTTAATGTGGATTGGTTTATCACTGCATTTATAATATGAATTAAGTCATTAATTTTTGATGTTTCACTCCGCATATATAACAATTACTTGACGCAGTATTTGTTAATCAATCATCGTTAACACCATAGTATGTTTAATTTTTAAAATAACACATCCAACCTTCACAATTGTTGGATTTAGAGAGTCAATTTGTTTTTGAATTAAATAATGTTCCTCGATTGATGTTTGCGGGTATTCTTTTCTCAAATGGTATCTTATTGGTCTACAATAATTAGTTGAAGATGGAGTTGGATTTTTCCACAAAATATTGTCTTCATCGTACTTTAGTTGAAAAGGAACTAATGTCATCATGAATACAGATGCATCTGTCGCATCAGGATTATCATTAAAATTTTGTTTATATTGACTTTGTCCTGACGCGCCATCAAAACCCCATTTACTAATTAATTCAACTTTTTTATTTTCTTCTAAAGCAGTTACATTAAGCTTTAAAGATTTAAAAAGTCTGGCTGTAATATGGTCTTGCAAAGCTTGTAACTCTACATTTGCACCAATATCTGTGACTTCTATGCATTTATTTATTGGATAGCAATCATTTTTTGCTTTTCGCAATTCTGCATATGACGGAAAAATATCAGCATTTCTGGCTTTTGCAAATGCACATATCAACATGTACTGATGCTTGGTTAATTTTGCATCAACAAACAACGCTGAATATCATTATTTCTTTGACAAAAAATTTGCCTGACTTTTTTTACTCTTCTAGGTGTTGACGTCAATAAGTCGTCGACTACATCGGCCGTAGGTTTTTGATGCGTCAACCTTAAATGTGCTTGTAAAGTTCCCGATATTTCACTGCGCGACATTAGTCTTCTATTAATTAAACACTTTCTTCGTCTACTTCTGGTTGAAGAACTTTCAAAATCACATGTAGGTCTTCCTGCTGCAGTTGTTGATAATAATTTCTTAAGAATATAATCACCCTCTAACCAAGTTTTATTTTGATAGAAAAAATTAAACTTATCTTTATTTGCTTTGGCAAATTTTTGTTTAAACTTATTTATAAAATTATTCTGAATATCGTTTAACACAATAGTAGAATCCACCTTATTTAAGTCAAATTTCTTTTGCAAGAACTTCGATACCACTGTTGATGTTTTACAATTTGAACTTAACAAAATTTTACAAATGTCTTTTCGTTTCACCACACAACTAGACATTTTTATCAAATAATTTATTGTAATAATAAGTTACAATCACTGTCAACAATAAAAACCGTATAATACTTATTAGTATTAAGCGTCTGTATAATACTGCTAAAATATCAACTTAATATATTTTTGTGTGCAAAACAAGATGTAGCTTTACAATTTCACTAAACCCACTCGAAATGCTTAATAAATGATAATGTTTTTGGTTTAATATAAACTCAAGAACTGATATTATTACACTATTGCAGTCTAATTTATAATATTTTCGTAAGTGGTTAAGGCGTAAACGATGTTATTTTTGACCAATTACATCGTTCAAAATATTTTTGAACTATACCATTTTCTACAAAATATCTTAAGGGGGTATTACTAGCATCAAAAATACAAACGATTTTTGGAAAATTTCATGGTGGTGTAACCCCTTAAGTAACTACCCAAAATTAAAGATAATTATGTATACAGTAAATTTTGAAGATAGCGATAATGACTTCAACGGAAAAATATGCATTAGCAAAATAAAATAAAGATTTAATTTGATTCATAACATAAGTTCTATTTATTTAGAGATTAAAATAAATTTTGTGCAATTCTTAAGATTGTTAATATTAATAAGTTACCGATAACATTAGTAAGTCCTAGATAACTATTTTCGGAAAATTACTAATAGTATGCCGTCAGCGTCAGTGCTTAAAAACAGTAGTATGCTACGCAGCGTAGTATTTATAATTTTGCAGTTCAGCAGCCACTTAAAATAGATATAATGAAAATCCGGATAAAAACGGGAAACATTTTATTTTAGATCTTGATTCTAAAATGTATAAGGTATATAATTCTATAAAATTTGGAGCGGCGGCTAATAACTTATTAATATATATAATTTAGCAGGGCAGCAGCCACTTAAAATTGATATAACGAAAATCCGGATAAAAATGGGAAACATTTTATTATAGATCCTGATTCTCAAATGTATAAGGTATATAATTTAATAAAATTTGGAGCGGCGGCAAACGGCGGCAACTTATTTCTACTCCAATGAAAATTATAAAGTAAAAAAATATGCCACCACATTGGATAATTAAAATTTGCTTCATACTTTTAAAATTTAAGCATATTAATTTCAAAATAAATATAATAACATTCTAAAACATCATGAATTTTGAAATTCGGTACAATATTAAAAGAGATATAGATAAAGATACCTATGTTCATTAAATTACTAATGGTAAGCCATCACTGCGTAAACACAGTTGTAGCCTATACGCAGCGTAGTATATATAATTTTGCTGTGCGACAGTCACTTAAAATGGACTTAACGAAAATCCGGATAAATATCGGGAAACTTTTTATTTTAGATCTTGATTCTCAAATATATAAGGTTTATAATTCAATAAAATTTAGAGCGGCTACAAGCGGCGGCAACTTACTTCTACTCCAATGAAAATTATAAAGTCGAGCATAAAAATGTGCTACCATATTGAATAATATACATTAAAATTTGCTTCATATTTTTTAATTTTAAGAATATTTATTTTAAATGAAATATAATAGCATTCTAAAACTTTCTAAATTTTGAAATTCGCTACAGTATTAAAAGAGATATAGCGGTTTGTAATCTTCATTTCAATAAAGTGTTTTTGTTGAAATATTTTAAGTTTCAAGTTCACAGATAGTTTTCATCTATGTATATCCGTAATGTAAAAAAAAAAAAAAAAATGTTGGCTTTCTGTATTCTGAAGTATCCACTATAAGATTGGCCAAAGATATATTCAGAAAAAAAACATTTGAAAAATTTAATTTTGGCCACTTTTCGAGCGATTCGTCCCACTGTGCGCCGCTTTGAGCCTTCTCCATTGTTGCTTCTGTTGCCTGTCGTAATTTATTTTCTAGTATTGCCTCGTATACTTTGGCAGTTATGGATAGTAGCGATATTCCTCTATAGTTGTTACAGTTTCTATTGTCTCCCTTTTTGTAAATAGGGAAAATCACTGCTTTTTCCCAGTCTTTCGGAATTATTCCAACTTGCCATATTTTGTTTAGCATTACTAGTAATATCTTTTCTCCTTCTTCGTCTATATATTTTAGTTGTTCTGCCTTTATATTGGTGTGACCTGGCGCTTTCCGGTTTCTTAACTTTTGTAGTACAGTTTTTATTTCTTCTTCTGTAATATATTCTGTTTCACTGTTTTCTATTGTGTCCCCAACCTCTGTGTTTTCGATTTCTTCACTTTGATTAATAGTTTGATTTTCTTCTAGTAATTCCTTGAAGTGTTCTTTCCATCTTTTCATGATTTCGTTATCCTCTTTTATTACTCTTCCCTGTTAATAATTTATCTGCTTCAGAGTTATTTGTTTATCTATTTTACAGTTTTTTAGCGTCCTATAAAATAGTTTTAGGTTTTCCTTGAAATTTTCCTCCAACGTGTTTCCAAACTCTTCCATTGTCTTCTCTTTTGATTCTTTGGTCACTTATTTTGCTATTTTTCTTTGTATCTTGTATTCTTCGTAATCTTCTTCCTTCTTCGTGCTTAGATACTTCTTCCATTTTTGTTTTTTCTTTTTTATCTCCTCTTTAACTTCGTCGTTCCACCAGTGGGTTTGTTTTCTGTTGTGTGAATGTTGAGTTGTTCCACATCCGAATTTAGATGCTTCTGTTAAAATGTATTTGAAGGCACCCCACATTTCTTCCACCTTGTTCATGTTTGGTTTTGGTGTATCTCTAATTAATTCCTTTATCTTGTTTTTGTATTGCTCGCGTATGTGTTTGTCTTTTAATTTGTCTATTCTGGTCTTAATTACTGTTGTTTCTTTCTTGTTTAATTTATGTTTGGGTTCATTCTCTTTTGCTTTTATTTTTGCTATAACTAGATAGTGATCGCTTCCAATTTCGCTACTACTTTTAACTTTTACATCTTTTCTACTCCTTTCCTTTTCTCGTTCCTTTTCTCGTTTCTACTCCTTTCTTCTCTAGTATATTTATGTATTTCTTTATGTGCAAAGAATGTGTTTAGTATTTTTAAGTCATTAATGATACAAAAGTCTATGAGTCTATTTCCGTTGCTATTTTTGATAGTTTCACCATGTTTCCCCATTAAATCTTCTAGTCCTTTGTTGTTGATTACCACTCTTGCATTCATATCTTCTATTATGTATATTGGCTCATCCAATTTTGGAAATTCTAGTTGGACTGTATCCCAAAATTCGCCTTTGTTTGATTTGCTTTCGTCTTCGCTCACTCCATAAATTATTATTAGATTTGCTATTAAGTTGTCCGTAACGTCTATTTTAACTATGAGGATCCTTTCGCTTATACATTTCCATTCTTTGATTGATTGTTCCATTTTTTTGTTTATTATGCATCCCACTCCTGCTGTTGCTCTCTCATTATTCTCCACTCCACTGTATATCATTATGTGACCATTTTTGGTCTTAATTATGCCATTTCCTTTCTTCTTTGTTTCTGTTATCGCTAATATGTCTATTCTTGCTATTTCAAATTCTGCAATTAACTCTGTTTCCTTCCCATTCAGACTTCATATATTCCATGTTCCTAATTGGATTATCCTTTTCCTTATCCTATTCGTTTCCATTTTGTCTGTTTCTGTCGTTTCCGTTTCATTGTTCGTTTTCTTGTTCTTCTTCTCGTTTACTTTTTTGCCTGTTTCTCGCTTATCGGTTCTTGTATTGGTTCCAAGCCATTTCCTTTCTTGCACCATTTGTATGTGTCGCCATTAATATCCAGCTTTTGGTATCACACTCTTACTCTGTTTCCTTTGCTATTTTCTTCTCTTGCTATGGCTCTCATCTCTGCTTGAATTTTTCTCTCTACTACTGTTAGATCGTGGTCAATATATACTTGTGTTCCTTTCAATTTATTTTTCGCTACCATTATTTCCTGTTTCTTCTCCCATTTGTCCAAGTGAACTACAATAATTTCTCTCTGACCTTTTTTGTTGACCTTGTATGCTTCTTTCACCGAAGTTATAATATGCATATTTTTTATTAAATATTCTATTCCTTCCTTTATTTTTCCCTCTTCTGTTTTTATTCCTGTTAAAACAATATTATTTTTAATTTTTTCTTTTTCTTCTTTTTCCACCCTGTTTTCCAGCAATTCTATTTTATTGTATAAATTTTTCTTTTCTTCTTCCCACTTTTTTTCCTTCGTTTTCATATCTTCTTTTATTTCTTTTATGTCATTCATCATTTTTATCAGCATCCTTTTCAATTCCTCCATGTCTTCCTTTTCAACTATTTTCTGGTTTTCGTTTTTACTTTTTAAGGCTCTTTTCCTGTTGTCTTCTATTTTCCTTGCTTCCGGCGACCTCAAATTCTGTTTATTCTCTATTTCTTTTGTTACTGTTCATTTCCACTCAATCCGTTTCTGTATTTCACCTTCACTATACACAGTATTGTTTATACGACAAGTTATTCTAGCCCAACCAGCCCGCACCGCCTCGCACACATTTGTCACTGGTCTACTATCTACCTTCGTGTCTCTCATGCACTGCTCACTATCTTCTATATTAATTTTATTTCAAAAGTTATATTGTTTATTATAAATATTCTTAGTCCACCTTGTTCCACATCCACTTTGCACTACTCTGCACTTCCAACCGCGTTTTTATATGCTCAACAAGGCCTATATTTATGTGTTTTTGCTGGAGCACTCAAACACGCGTGTTCTCGATAAAAAATTCAACAACATTCCCCAATTGCTTTCATTATTGTTTTTTAACGATTGAAATATCAGTGGCAATAAATAGGGGGCTTAAAAATATCAGTGGTTAAGAAAATTCCCGGTCCATTAGTGCAGTTACATCTAGCAATATATGAGAATGAAGGCCCAGTATTCATCCATCCCCTCTTAGAATAGGAACTACTTTAATTGCAATACTACTTTTTCCTGTAGTCTTCTGATAAAAGTACGATATTTCTTGAAGTGTGCTTACTAAACTGGAAACACACTGAAAAATATAGAAATTGAATTTTGTGTCACAAGATAAACGAATAACCTTCTTATCATTCGCAAGAAATGTAACAGTTTTAAAACAGTAAATCGCAAAACAAATCAACATCAGGTTGATTATAAGATATTGGATTAATTTTAAAGAATGGTTCTCTTCTCTTCTGTTTATCCCCAAGTAACAATCTCATAATGGGACGTCAAGTTGTGGTACTATTATATCGTAAGTAGTCGAAAATCTAAGGAGACTAAATAGTTGTAATTTGACGTTAAAAAAAAAGTATCACTTTATGTTACCGTAAACATGTTTAGTTAGTAAAAACTTGTCTATATGTTAAATAGCACAGATATTTGAGCACAAATTAAGTGAAATAACTGTTATATCACAATAAAATTCAAAAGTTACATAAAGTTATTTTAAATTGACATGAAAATGGAGCAAATTAAAATTTCATGTAAATTATATATATAATATACGGATATATTTCAAATATATTTGTAAACTATATGTATTTTTAAACAAGTTTTGATACGCGTATAACGCACCAACGCGCAGAGCTCGCCTTTAGGTAAAAATAGGCGTTGCGAGCAGTGGTTTTTAATTATTATGGCCTTCTGGTTAACAAATTGAAAAAATGTTATAGATATAAAAAGTCTTACAATGTTTTGTAAATTATATTGATAAAAAAAAAAAATTGTGCATTTTTTTAAATTCAATATTATAATTTTTTTTTTTTTTTGTCGAACTTTGGGTTAACAATATGAAAAAGTCTTATAGACATAAAATATATCAGAATTTTTAGCAAAATTTTCGGTGAGTTTTAATTATTTTTATAAGGGCAGTATTAAAGGGGGCTACAAATTTTGGGGCCCTATAACTCGGGAAGTATACTGGCGATTGGATTTAAACTGCGAGCGGATTCAAATGGGATGCCAAATAATATGTGCACCAAATTTGGAGTGAATCGCTCCGGTTCCTTCAGAGGAGTAGAGGGCACAAATTTGGTCTTACGAGCGACCGAGCGAGCGAGCGACGACTAACATCCAAGAATATAAGTTATATACATTTTTGGATTCAGGGCGACGAAATAAACACTTCTTATTAATGAAATTTTTTGATCCGAGAATGCTACAGACACACGACCGAATGCTTTAGCTTCTTCGGTACTTCGTACGGCGAACTAAAAATGACCACGGCTATCATTTCTCTTAAATATACGTCAGTATTCGTCTATTCTATATTATCGTCAATAGACGTCTGAAATATATACCAATAGACGTTTTGACTTACGACTTACTCACTTACAACTCATTTGACGTCGCTAAACTGTAAACTCCATGAATAGTCATCCTATAGTACGACTATAATCGTTTTCAAATGTCGAATAAATTACCCAAAGTACGTCTATAGTCGGACTCTTTTGGTCAAATTGTTACTTGGGTCATAATCAATTTTTTGCGTCAGCAGATTATTCCTATTTCAAATTATATTACATCGTAAATAAATCAATAATGCGTGTTAATTACGCTAATACTTTTACAAAATAAACTTGTTCAACCGTGTTCAAAACAAGAGAATTTCGCGTTGGGATAGGCAAATGTCAACGCAGAAATATTCAAGTGATGAAAGCACTATATACCAACTGTTGGCGACCTAGAACTTTTCTGGAAACTATCAAAGTTTGTAAACGTTTATATATTTTAAATTAAGTTTTCTTACAACTTTTACAATCTATAAAGTTTGTTTTAATGGAACCTTTGTTTTTATACCCCACAATTGTTATGTTCATAAGAAAATCATTTTCCTGGAATTTTACACTACCAGTGAATTGTTACTCAGCCTATAGTCACAGACGTACGCGTATGTGCTACAGATATACATATTTCAAAAGATCATAATGCCACACAGACATAAATATGACGTGGTGCTTATATCGCGGAGCCTTCCAGCTTACGTGCGTATGAAATGCAGTCCCTTCTCATTGGAGCCTCTTTCTATTGCCCCCCTACATTCTTCCCCATAGCCTCACTTCAAGACCGGAAACGAGAGTCGCGACTGGGTGTTAAAAGCTTCAGAATATAAAAACGACATTTCTACACTCTCACAATTTTATCTCTGTATATTATATTCTTTTATGTATTTTTTCACGCTTTCAACCTGGCAGCGAATAGAAATTACTGTTTTGTGATACTTATGTTTTCCTACATTATTATTATTATTATGGTTTCTTTGAATTATACCACTTTCAGAACGATAAACAAAACTATAGACTAAACCAGATTAGGTTCAGGCACGTATGCCTTCAACTCGCCTTATAGGAAATATATGCGTTGCGAGCAACGGACTCTGTCTTCCCATTTCGCGCTTGGGCACAAATATTTATAAAATTTTTTTATCTTTCTGGCTCGTTGAACGAAGTACTGAAGAAGCTAAAGCATTCGGTTTTGTGTCTGTAGAATTTTCGTATCAAAAAATATCCTTAACAGAAAGTGATTCCAAAAATATATATGCAACATATACTTGGATGTTAGTCGTTGCTCGCTCACTCATAAGACCAAATTTGTATCCTCTACTGTTCTGATGGTACAGGAGCGATTTACATAAAATTTGGTACACATATTATTTGGCATCCCATTGGAATCCGCTCGTAGTTTAAATCGCCCGTATATTTCCTGAGTTATAGAACTCAAAATTTGAAACCCCTCTTAATACTGCCATTATAAGAATAACTGATATTTTATATTTATAAAATTCTTCATATTATTAACCCAAAAGCCTGAAAAAATATTAAACATTGTAATTTTGTTTTTATAAAATGCACTAATATTCTTTATATCCAAAACTCCTTATATCTATAATTTTTTTTTTCAACTTGTTAATCAAAGTGCCATAATAATTTATGCTCGCATCAAGTATATTATTCATAAGGCGTGCTGGACGCATAGGCGCGTAGTACTTAAGCTTCTATTGATATACATATATTTAAATTCAAAATTATAATTTTTATTATTTTCATGATGTCCGGGTAAATAATATGTAGAAATCTTGTAGATATAATATATTTCAGAATTTTTGAATGTTTTAATTATTTTTTTAAGGCTAGTATTAGGGGGGGGGGTCTTAATTTTGAGGCCCAATAATTCCGGATGTATACGAGCGATTAAATTTAATCTGCGAGCGGATTCAAATGGTATACTAAAGAATACGTGTTGCAATTTTGATTCAAATCACTTCAGTGCCTTCAGAGTATAAGGTGCACAACTTTGATCTCACGATCGAGCGATGACTTACATCCTAGAATATAAGTTATATATATTTTTGGATTCAGGGCAACGAGACAAGCACTTTTTGTAAAGGTGAGTTTTTGATCCGATAATGCTACAGACACACGACCGAATGCTTTAGCTCTTCTGTACTTCGTACGTCGAACTAAATAATCATTTCCGCTCACACAGAAAAAAACAAATTAGAATCAGTAACTAAAGCATTAGTCAATGATTTAGTTATTTGATCTAAAAGTTTGGAGTATGTATCTATATTAATAGTTGTTCTAACTAAATTAATTAGATGGCTGAAAATCAACTAAAACTTTAGTTGATTACCCTAATCTGTTTATTTCTGCGCAGTTCACTCCGGCAAATATGTAAAAACAAGTAAAATACGATCAATACAAATACTGTAAAATGAAAATTCGCAAATTACAGATACAAATAAAATGTACTTCCTCGATTAGACCAATGAGAACGTTGCTTTACTTCACAGGAATGATAACATGTTTTCAATTTGAAAATACATCTATTACAAGAATGTTTCCTGATTTTCCCGAGCATTGTACTGAAGCTAATTTAGCCACATAATTTTTTTTTTTTCAACTTATGTACGCATCTGGAAATTTCATGCAAAATTAGCAGGCGTCTTGATTTGCCTCCATAACAATAATACAGGGTCCCGAGTCGAGGTGGAACATTTTAATATATCGCGGACGGAAATGACGGTTTCACTTATTTAATCTATTGTAAATTTTGTTCACTGTACCAAGTACAGAAAGAGGGTGCATTGGAGCACGTGTCTATAACATACTCGGATCAAAAACTTTCTGTAATAAAAATTCTTGTATCGTTGCATTGAATCTAATACTCATATACTTGAATGTTATACATACGGAGTTATTGTGCTTAAAAATTAAAAGCCCCCATAATGCTGCCCTTAAAAAATTAAATTTGAAACACTTACTATTGTAAACGTAATTATAATATAAGATTATTAAATACTAGGCTCACCCGTGGGCACCATGTGCCCATATGGTATACAGAACATAGGTTAGTATTGACTGGTGGCGATTTTTCTTGAAATTTAATAATAATTACATGTTTTTCCTCAGTTCCTATTGTTTGACTATATTAGTAATACAAATTTCTACATCGCCAATAGTAATAAAGAAAAAATCGAGTCCTTTTTTTGAACGTAATTTTGTTCTTAGATCACAATGCTGAGATTAACTAATCGATCACTGTGTAACATTCGATAAATTTAAACTAAGATTTATTTAATCTAAGTTTTGTTAAACTTTGATTTTAACATTGTATGGTGCAGCTGGCCATTAGTGTTGTATCATTAAGACAGTTTCCATGACTGTATTATTACATAAAAAAGTGGTTTATAAATTTACTTACGATTACTGTTTATTATTTGAATCGATGATTCAAAAACATATGTATTACAAACCGTTTTAATGATTTGACATTTGAGTCATTATTGTTTTTGAATTAAATAATCAGGCTGAATTCTGATTTTTGCAATATTAAACTGCAGTGTCACAACGGCAGTCTTAAAAGTGATAATTAGTTATATGCTAAAATACAATGGATTGTGCCATTAAAAATAAAAATAAAAATTGCCAAACAGCATTTTTCTAAATATGTTTGAATTATCTCTTCAAGATTTTATTTCTTTATTAAAAAGAATTATAAATTTACTTGCAGTTATTATAATTTGACCAACTATAGAATCATACTGTAACTCATATTTTCAAAAATCACTGCTTTTTGGCCACTATGAATTAATATAAATGGACGGAAACTCGTATTTGCTAAAAATATATGCAAATTAGGCAAAAATATGCACTTTTTTTTATGTTAAATACTTGTCTCCGTAACTCCTACGTCACTAATTCACATTGAAATACTGTTTTTCACGCTCACGTGGTAGTACTTCTATTTTTTTTTTCTTTGGTCGGTCATTTTAACTTAAATGCTTAATAGCGACTTACACTTATTGATATTGACAGAAAATAAATGTCAATTAATAATATTTTATTTTGATCCGAACTGTCACTTCCGGTAAGTTTTCTTAACCTAACAACTTCAGAAGAGTAGTGATTGTTTTATATCAGTATAGTCTATTTGATTATTTTATACAGCAGTCGCCATGGCGCAGAGGTTAAGAGTCTTACATTCAACCCTGGAGGTCGTGAGTTCGATACCCGTCTAAGTCAATTGGCATTTAAAAAAAACGTTCTACACATACATACACACTCACTCTGTCACATACAAACAAACAAACATACAAATATTTCTGGGTATATATATATATATATATATATATATATATATATATATATATATATATATATACATATAAGACAATGTTTTACGTCATATGTCTGCAATCAGCACATCTTTTTACCATTGAGCGTTTGTGCCTTATATTACGAGAGAGATCTATTACAGTTAATGATGTTAATAATGTTTGTAATGAGCTGATAACATAAATTTCAAGTTGATGCATAATTCTTCATATATTGCTTTCATTTTAATAAATTCGATAATATATATATATATATATATATATATATATATATATATATATATATTTAATTTTTTTTTTATACTCATATACAGTCGAGATAGTGAGGGTACGGATTTATATCATTGACCTGTAAGAAACTGATAAAATACAAATGTTTCACAAGCTAAAAATGAAACTAAATAAATCACATCTTTGAAAATACCCATATATCTACCATCCTTTTACAAATATTATTCATATATCAAATAAAAATAATACTTTCAAACAAAATACTCTAGTTTTTATGGTTTTCAATGATAACATTACTTTCTCACAAAAACATTCAAACCGAACAGTATTTATTTTAGAACAACCATACATAATGTATATGCTGTTTGTTCGTTAAATTTACAGAGTCGTGTCGCAGAACAAATATTAATTTTCACAATGTTTTACATTATTCAAACAAACGAACGTGATTCTCGGCTATGTAGAGAAAAATATCTAATTAAAGCTGAATAGGATATAGGTATATTAGTTTCTTTAGACGTTAACGTTTTTTATAAAAGAAAGTATTGTAATCACAAAAATAAACGACCAGGAAATTTCAATGGTAAGTTATAAATTAAGGGTCTCTGAATCTATAGTTCTATAAAGTTATAGATTTATAGAAAAATATTCAGAAACGCACCATTAGCTGGTTGGGACATGTACATAGAAAGATTACTTTCTAATTGGTGGTTGGTGCACGAAACATTCTTCGTAAAGTTCTGTCTGACCTTATCAGGATTAACCAACAAGAGAACCTGTGTAGGAACAACACTGCGTGACTATCTTCATTACTCCCTCATTTTCACCGCACACGCCCTGGACGGAAACATTATTTGGTTCACCAAAAAGTTATTTCGCGAATATCCATCTCAAAAACATTAAAATAAATCACTTGTTAAGCCGGACAAAATTCAACTAAATCAAACTGTATCTAACGGAAAAAATCTAAAAATAAAGGATTACACTTCCACAAAATCCTGCAGAATTGATTAAATGACCGGAAGGTGTTAAATTCACACATGGTATAGGTGTAACGTACTACATAATACCGGACAGTTGAAACCCTATCCTGTTATCAAAGTTTCTGGAGATATGGGAGAACGAGGCTGTAGCAGGTGTATATTGTAAGCACGCCGTTCCCACGAGATCTGCCTCACTGTTGGTTGGTGTTCGATCGATATTTGGTCGACGACGCGACGCTGAGCGATGCTGGTCTTTGTGAATTTGTACCGCTTTATTGGACAAGCACAACAGTAAGCTCAACACCCCATAGTACGCGCCAGTTTGCACGATTATCCACTACAACAAACACCCAGATATGTCGAGAATTGTCCCATATATTTCCTTTTGTTTCGGTTTTGCGTGCTTTGCCAATAGTGCTCCAATATTAGTTTTCTGTTGAATAATCCCCATTTACGGTTTATGTACCATATAAAAGATGAAATATCAAGCTTTGAAAACAAATCATTACGTTTTACTACCGCAAAAAATAAATTGGTATAGCGAGTAGATACATAAAATGTATTCATTACTTTCTTTGATGAAAAAGGAGAAATTTCAAATATCCTATATTAATCTATTACATATATTTGGCAAAACGTAAAGAAGTAACAGGACAAATAAAGTAATTGTAAAATTCAGATAAATAGACGAGGTTTAAATGGAAGTATTGTATTCCTGAACTTCTCTGAATCAATTTTGAATATTTTCGAGAAACGTCTGTGTTTGCCTGTAAATGTTCTGCTATAATTTTTACTTATACAGAGTAATAAATCTTGTAATCATGAATAATTTCGACATCGAGATTTCAACGGATATGCACGTTGTAGCTTTTCCTGAATTGAATGTTGTTATTTTTTGAATGAGTTCTGTGTGTGTCTGTGATCGCTCTAGAGCCAAAACTGGCAAACCTAAACTTGTGAAACTTCAAACTTTAGACTTGTATATGGTCCAGAGGTGCACCTCTATGCAATTTTTAACTTTTCTCCAATATTACCCGAATGACTGCACGTACGGCATATGACCAATATAGTTATGTACATAATGTAAGATATTAATATATTGCAAAACTAACGTTTGGAAAGTATCTTTAAAAAATGTACCGGCTACGAGAAAACTGCAACGAAAAATCTTTAATATCTTATTTATGTTGCTATAGCTAAGCATATATGTTTTTACAAATAGTATGAACTATAACTGAAAATATGTTGACAGAAACAAAATAGAAATAATTTATGTTATTTTCCGGCACAGATCTGTGACCAGAGCCTAACTTCCAGTTTGCAACGCCCCCATAGTGGATTTTCCGCGAACTAGATAGACCTGATGGTTTTTCTTAACACAAATAGATCGACTGAGAACGTGTTTGTAATAGTTATTGCAGATAAATATTGAAATATATTTTGAAAAACAGTACGTATTATAATTATATTTGAATATATTCTTCAGGTGAATATTAAAGAAACAATCAATATTTCATATTGGAGAAACTGTTATATATATTTGATAACGTAATAGTAAGCTAAATTGTAAATTTCCAGGGTATTACTCGGTAGTATGGGTATATTTTGACACTTTGTTTGGGATATATGTATATTTCTAATGAACACGTAATAGAAAGTCGACTGTAGCACAATTCCATTTTGCAAGTTCTGGAATAACTGATTATTTTTGATATTATTCTTTTTACTAGAAAATTACTCTCGAAAATCGAATATATATATATATATATATATATATATATATATATATATATATATATATATATATATTCCTGGATTATACGTAATATATATATATATATATATATATATATATATATATATATATATATATATTCCTGGATTATACGTAAGCGCCCTGGTGTAGTACAGATTTATAAAATTCATATATCACGCTGCTTTATAGAAATAGGTAGAAAAATATAAAGTTTTATTTTTCAACGTCCTTTGAAGTTTGATGGTAAATAAAAATAAAAGACATTTTTTTATCATAAATGTATTTTCTTTGATAAAAATGGATATAGTTCTATAAAATCACGGTCGTTGTTTGAGACAGATGAACATGGGTTGAAATTGTAGTCCTGAAATTATGTTTACTTATTCTTATGAGAAGAATATCCAAAATACCTATTGCTTGGCATACATCCACAATTAATATCTAATTAACTATATTCAAAAACATAGCCCAAACATATATTCCAGAATAAATGGATATATTGATAATTCACTCTCCTAATGGTAATAAAATTATTTATTTTCATGGACATATGATTATATAAAATCGATTGGAACTATGCTGACCGCCATTCATATAAAGTCAAGGCTCAAGGGCGTACGTTACCGCACGCAAATATCTCATTAATTCTGGATGACCTAAATAAATTATTTGAATGAAAATAATAAAAATATTTCATAGTTAAACGATGATATACTCTTGTTTCCAACAGAAAATATAAAACATCAAATAATATAGTATTCATAATACATATTATTTAACTACAAGGTATATAAACTTGTGATATGGCAACGTTAATATTCCTATTTACTTTCTTATTAGCAGTAATAAGTAAGTCTTGTAATCATGTAAAATATCGAACCCAAGATTTCATCAGATATACATGTGTTGACCCTCTCTAAATGTGACTGTTTTCAGTATGCCATCTGTGTATTTTAGTGTCTATCTGTCTATGTATTTGTCTGCCTGTGTATCTGTCTGTCTGTCTGTGAACGCTCTAGAACCATTACTGTCAAACGTAAATTTGTGACACTACAACTAAATGGTCTGCATGTTTATTTACTCTATGTATTTATATTACTAGAACGACTATGGTAAAAATTGTTATGTTCGTAATAAAAGATATTAATACTTTACGATAAAACTGTTACGGAAAATCTTTAATTTCTTATTTAGTTACCGCACCTGAATATATCTTCACAGTAAAGCAAAATAAATAATGCGAAATTTGTCATTTGACCAGTCATTCTTTGAATTTCGCATCGATATATCGACTGAGAAAATATTTCGAGGGTATTGCTTATTAAGGGGGCATTCACCTTTTGCGGATTCAAAAAATCTTCTTTTTTTTTTGCAGAATCGAACACTTTGAAGTGTTGACTATGGGTTTCTGAAGCCGTTTTTCGAAATTCGAGTTGGAAATATGTGAATTTGCGATTTAAATAAAACAATGTTTTTGCTCAAACACGGCGTTTTCGCGCACGTCAGTCTGAAGTTGAAACTTTAAACGCGTTTATCTCGAAACCATATTTTTTAAATCGCGCGGTAGAATATCTTGACAACGAATTAACCGATTTAACCCTCAATAAGCGCATCTTAAAGGTAATAAAATTCTCTAGGAGTTGATTTTCGACGAGGTGTGTCCGACAATTATTAATATTTTTTAAGGACCGTCAAAGGAGAAAAAAAGTGGCAAAAATGACACTTTTCGTACGATGGTCGCCATTTTGCTAATTATGGTCTAAATGGACCACCCGAGGATCAATTTAATATACTTTAAAACCCTTTTTTTTTCAAACAACTGGGACCAGAGTTATGCTACCGCGCGCCTAAATTGTACAATTTGTTTGGAATATATACATATTTATAGTGAAATGATCGAGTCAAATTGTTATCCGTCGTCCCTCCCTGTGTCAATTAGCTTTAAATATCCTTTTGTATTGATTTACATTTTGATCACGTCGTCGCCGTCTTTCGATTCAGGCCAGTTTAGTTCGGGTTATTTGAGAATCGGTCGGATATATAATTTAGTAATTTTCATTCAGCGTAACTTTTGGCATCCGTGTCTTGCCGATGAGATTTGGCAAATACTACCCACCGGATTCTCTGCAACTTTTATGTTAAATCCAAAAGTGACTAAAGCTTTTAAAACCCAACGACTTTTTATGCAAAAAAGTTTTTAGAATCTCAATCCTGTGGTCTGTACAATGTTCTGCACTTAAATGTTAAGACTTCAATTCTGTTTACTTTCTTATACGTAATGTATATAAGAAAATATTTTGATCAGAAAAAATTCGACCTCAAAATTGTAATGAATATATTCATATTAAGGATCCTTGATTCAATTTTGACTATTTTCCCAAAGACATCTGTGTGTGTCTTTGTATGAACGTTCTACAGCTTATGCCGTTAAACATTAAAAAAAAAAGTTTTGAATTTGTATATTCAGAGCACCAAACCTCCTATTTTTGAAAAGTTATTTAAACCGGATGTGCTACTTTACTTGTGTCATTCATATCACATTTTGAAAGGAACTGGAAATAAAAAATGCTGAATCTCATAAAAGATTTGAAATATCTAGCAATTTTTGTTGGAAAATAATTTTGCAAAAAGGACTGCAATCTGAAAAATTGGTGATATACCCTGAAGCCTAAGTTAAAATTAGAAACACAATAATTAAGATATTTTATATACTCGAACATATCGGATTGAATTTAGAAACAGATATTAAGGTATTATTTAAACCATTATAAAAAGAGTTCAGTTTTAATTTCGGTACTAAGAAGTTGTAAAATAGTGAAATATATCTGAAAACACAAAGCAAGATACTAGTAAAATGAAAATTTTGTTAGTGTAAAACTGCCTTCTAAAATCGATTTTTAATAAAATTTTACCATTTATTATTTTAGTCAAATAGTTGCCGAAGGAATGATTTACTATCTGACCACTGGCCAAATCGTCACCGGTCTATTACATTTACATTTACAGTTACCGCACTAGCTTCGTGGCAATGGTAGCATTCATTTAACCGTTATCGGCCCAAGAAGTGAAATTTTAATAATCATATTTATTTATATATTTAGAAATCATTCCATTGCGAAATAAAAGCACAATTTATGATTTTGGCAAGGGTTAAATCACAATAAAGCATTACAAATTAGTGAGAACTAAGTAAAAGAAAGTTTAGTGAAGGATACTTCAGATATTTACATTTTATTGAGTTACTTTTGCAATTCCAAGTGTTAATCAAGGTTTGTTCTGTGTGCGATTCACTTAGCTCTGAATTTATAGAAAGTTTCAGAGACATTTTGTCATCATGAAATCATGATAATTTCACAAGGGAGAAGTTCCCTAAAATGACGTTAAGCTTGGCTTCGACCACCATATATTGTGCAAAATATTACACAATTCTTTGAACAACTAAAATTGCGTAGTATTTAAAAACAAATTGTTCGAAAAATTGTCTTCTAAAAAAATATCTTAACAATTTTTCCTGGCGTATGCAAACTGTAAATTTATTTTATACTGTCAAATTGTTTTGTAGATATCGTTTAAGTTAAAAGTAATAAATGCCACTCATCATATTTAACCCGGTGCTGGCAACGTGAATTTCTTAACATAATCGGTGGGGTGGGGTAAATATAACCCCAATATTGTGTAACACACTAAATTCGTATTATAGCGCCCGCCATAATTCAAACCCAAACCATGATGTCAGAATGCCAACCTTATATATGTTTTACACCAGTTGGTAACAATGATACAGAATGTAGTATGTCAACTAGAGAATGTGCTGTATAAAAAGTTAACAAAATAAATCAACTAACATCTGTGTTATCTGAATAAACAATTACTTTAAAACGGGTAATACGTAATCCAAAATCCCTGAGCTAGCCCCGCCACAAGTGACGCCCAACTAGTGGTGCCCGAAAAGAAAAGAAAATCGACCACGTGTGTGTGAATAAAACGGATTCGTGTATCAGTGCCTCTTGCGCAAAGTGATCTCGAACACCTAGAAAACATTCAGCATACAAACATCTTACGGACAAGATGCCTAACAACGATGAACAATTGCAAGGTACAATCACCTCAGGTCCAGACAGTGGTGATGATGTCTACCGAACAACTGCAACACATGATAATGCAGATGCAAACTCAGATGGCACAGCTACACCACGATACTCTTGCACAAAGCCCGATTTCAGCTAATAACCAACTGAATGGAAACTTTTCAAAATGTACTGCACGTTATAGTGGAGACAAATCCGATGACATCGACGCATTTGTTGATACCATAACAATCTACAAAGACTGCCTACACATTTCTAATGAGAACGCTGTTCGAGGAATGCCTCTACTTCTCACTGGACAAGCTGCGACATGGTGGCAAGGAATAAAAGCTAACGTTACAGACTGGAACGAAGCTATCGCCTTACTGAAAGGTGCGTATGGTCCTAGCAAACCTAATTTTCAAATCTACAAAGAACTATTTTCAAGCGAACAAGACGACAAAACAAACACAGAACTATTTGTCAGCAAAGCACGAGCACTGCTCTCACGGTTGACTGAACTTCCATCCGAATCAATCCAACTGGACATGATTTATGGACTTCTTCACCGACGAGTAAGAAAACGCATAAACCGAGACGATGTTGAAACATTCATTGATCTAACAACGAAAGCGAGAATAATCGAACAATCACTTCAAGAAGATTGCGCACAGCAATCTACAGATTCTAATCAAGAAACGCGAAAAGCGCAAACAAAGTCAAAAACAGACGAGAAACGCAAAGAACGACCTCGTTGCACATTTTGCTCATACCTTGGTCACACATTTGAAGAATGCCGAAAACGAGAGCAACGTCAACAACCAAATACTTCAAAAGTAACTACTACATTTACGAGTCAGCCAAATACAACGCAAGCAAAAACGACACCGATCGCATGCTATGGTTGCGGTACTCCAGGCGTAGTTAGGACAAGATGCATCAAGTGCAATCCGCATCCATCCGAAAACGGAACGAAAGTAAACAGCATTCAACTGAATCACACAACCATCTCCAAAGTCAATGCAAACTCACAGTTTCGACCAATGTTGCCAATACAAATAGGTAATATTGAAGAGATCGCATTAGCCGATTCAGGTGCGCAAGCCTGCATCGCCAGCCAAAAACTGTACAAAGCTCTGCAAACAAGTGGAACAAATTTTATCGAAGATAACATACAACTGTCATTTGCGGACTCGATACCACAAGCAAGGTTAGTGAAGAAAGCTATTGTCAACGTAATTATCTCAAACCGTACAATACCTACTACATTCTACGTACAACCAGAACCCGAAGGAAACATAACCATACTAGGTGTTGATTTCTTAGAACAAGCAGATATCGTTTTATGCCTGCCACAAAGGACTTGGTATTTCATCGATACACCGAATCAAATGCAATCATACGTAGCAGAATCGATACGGGTGAACTTAGCAACAATCGCACAAGTATCCGTAGAACCACTACGACAGGATGAGGGAACAATGCTTAGTGATGAAGAGCGGGAACGCTTGAATACATTACTGAACATACACAGTGACGTTTTCACTGCAATCACGTCACCAACACCGATTGTTGAGCATTGCATTATCACCGACGAGCATCAACCGATTTCGATGCCACCGTATCAAATCTCACAACAAAAAAAAGAATTCTTAAGAAAAGAATTAGACCAAATGTTAAAGAATGAAGTCATTGAAGAATGTGTGTCACCATGGGGTGCACCAATCGTAATAGTACCTAAAAAAAACAATGAACTTCGTCTCTGTGTAGACTACAGACGTCTAAACGCAATCACAAAGGGTGACGCATATCCAATGCCACGAATCGACGAGATCTTACACGCAGCAAAGAAAACAGCGTACATGACCACAATCGATCTTCAATCGGGATATTGGCAGGTGCCAGTACGCGAGTGCGATCGCGATAAGACTTGTTTCGTAACGTGTTACGGTACGTACCGTTTCCGACGAATGCCATTCGGACTCAAGAATGCTCCGGCAAGCTTTCAGAGACTCATGGACAAATTTCGAACCGGTCTTGGAGATGACATTACCGCGTTCGCTTATTTAGACGACCTAATAGTACTTTCAGACTCATTCGAACAACACTTAACCGATTTAGACAAAGTGTTCCAAAGACTAAAACAATTTAAGCTAAAAGCAAGACGTACGAAGTGCGCGTTTGTAAAACCGGAGATTCGGTATCTCGGACATTTACTTACAAAAGACGGCATCGCCGCCGATCCTTCAAAAGTTGATGCGATCCGTAAAATGCCACCTCCGCGTAATTTAAAACATTTACGAACCTTTCTTCAAACTTGTTCTTGGTACCGCAAATTCGTACCAAACTTTTCAAAAGTTGCAGCGCCGCTATCAAAACTCACACGCAAAAACGTTGAATGGAAATGGACTGCTGTAGAACAAACCGCATATGAGACATTACAAAATCGTCTAACTAGTGCGCCAATACTTCGTCAAGCCGACCCAAATCTACCGTTTGTTCTACGAACAGACGCGAGCAAGTACGCATTGGGAGCAGTTCTACTCCAGGGGGAGGGGAACGAAGAACGTCCAATTGAATACGCAAGCCGACTGCTAATCCCAGCCGAAAGAAACTATTCACCAACCGAACGCGAGGCTTTAGCCATCGTTTGGGCTGTTGACAAATACCGCGATTATCTGGAAGGTAACAAAGTGATCATAAGCACCGATCACCAACCACTCCGCTGGTTGCTAACTCTCAAAACGCCATCAGGTAGATTAGCCCGATGGGCACTCAAGATACAATCATACGATTTGCAAATTACGTATACTCCAGGACGACTCAACGTTGTCGCAGATACTTTATCGCGACCAAATTGCGATAAACCAGAAACTTGTTCAATTTGCAACATTACTGTTGAAATGCCAACTCGCAGTGCAAAAGAGATCCGGCATGAACAACTACAAGACGTAGAAGTGAAGAAAATCATCGACGCATTCGAGAAAGATAACTTTGAAGAAGCTGCTCGATGGTCAAACAGAGGTTACACATTGTCAAATGGAATCCTACATCGCTATCATTCTGATGCAGAGGAAGTACAACTCGTTGTACCACAGCAAGAACGAAACCGAATCCTACGCGAATACCACGATGTACCAACAGCTGGTCACTATGGTGTAGACAAAACGCTGCAACGAATCGCCAGCAAATATTACTTCACCGGAATGAGGAAATTTGTTGAAGAGTACATAAAGAACTGTGCTCAGTGCCAACGCTATAAAGCATCAAACATGAAACCGGTAGGTTTGTTACAAACGCCTGTACCAGCTCGCCGATTTGAAACAATTGCAATTGATCTTTTCGGTCCGCTGCCCGAAAATGAAGAGGGTTTCCGCTGGATTTTTATTATCGAAGATACTGCATCCAAATGGGTTGAAATGTTCCCACTTATTAACGCAACTGCTGAGATATGTGCTCAGAAACTAATAGAAGAGATTTTCCTCAGATTTGGTACTCCAAGGAAAATTATCAGTGACAACGGCGTACAATTTGTAAGCGCAGTTATGCAACAAATTACTCATTGTTTCGGCATAACACAATCATTTATACCCTTGTATCATCCTGCAAGCAACCCTGTAGAAAGGAAGAATAGGGATATGAAAACGCAACTCGCTATACTAGCAGAAAACCATCACCGTGGATGGGCTACTCATTTATCAGCTGTACGATTCGCCATGAATACAGCGGTGACAGAATCAACAGGTTCTACACCTGCATATTTAACATATGGTCGAGAATTACGCACGCCAGACGAAGTAAACAACGATCTGAAGGCCGTCGCATCTGCTGAAAATTTCCTTCCGCAGATAACACCATATTTAAACAAGCTAGCAATTACTCTTAACGAAACCAGAGAAATCGTAGAGAATAACCAAGATAGAAGAAAAGCTGTCGCAGATTCACACAGGAGGGTTTCACCAAAATATGAAATCGGAGATTATGTTCTGGTGAAAGCTCACATCCTTAGCAGTTCCGACAAGGGAGTGACGTCAAAATTCGCACCAAAACAAGATGGTCCGTATGTGATCACAAGGAAAGCATCTTCCACAGCATACGAGATCTCAACTCAAGACAACCGTATACTAGGTACTTATCATGTAAGTGACCTAACGCCTTATCACACTCGAAATAACAAGGTACCAGAACCAATAAATGTTATACGCAAGAGAGGACGTCCACGAAAGGGAGTCCCGCCGCAATAATCAACATCAACAAGAAGAGAACGGTCGCTAATCAATGTTGGATCATCATCGAGTCGATAAAATGATCCAAAGGGGGAGTGTATAGCGCCCGCCATAATTCAAACCCAAACCATGATGTCAGAATGCCAACCTTATATATGTTTTACACCAGTTGGTAACAATGATACAGAATGTAGTATGTCAACTAGAGAATGTGCTGTATAAAAAGTTAACAAAATAAATCAACTAACATCTGTGTTATCTGAATAAACAATTACTTTAAAACGGGTAATACGTAATCCAAAATCCCTGAGCTAGCCCCGCCACAGTATATTATAACTTTCAATTTCTATTTTGTTAAATTCTTATCATATATTTAATTAATTATAACAGAACTTTGAACCAGAACTGAACCAAAAACCGGAAAATTATTTTTTAGGAACGAAAACTGGAGCTGAAAAAACAAGAGAGCTCGCCTTTAGGTAAAATATGCGTTGCGAGCAGTGGCCTTTTGGTTAACAATTTGAAAAAATGTTATAGATATAAAAAGTATAACAACTTTTAGTTGATTATATAAATTAAAAAATAAATTGTTCAAATTTTTAAATTCAAAATTATAATATTTAATAATTTTTTTCGGGCTTTGAGGTAACAATATGAAAAAATATTATAAACATAAAATATCTTAGAATTTTTAGTAAAATTTTTGAGTGTTTTAATTATTTTTATAAGAGCAGTATTAAGGGGGGCTTAAAATTTTGGGGCCTTATAACTCGGGAAGTATACAGGCGATTGAATTTAAACTGCGAGCGGATTGTGTACTAAATTTGGTGTGAATCGCTCCAATACCTTCAGAGGAGTAGAGGGCACAAATTTGATCTTTGGCGTATTATACCCGAGTTATAGATCACCAATATTTAAAGCCTCCTTTGATACTAACATAAGAAAAATTACTTAAATATCTAAAAATTCTACAAACAATTCTAAGGTATTTTATATCAAAAAGATTTCTTCATATTGGTAACCCAAAGGTCATAAAAAAATATAATTTTGAAATTTGCACTAATATTTTGTTGTGAGATATCAAAATAATTTACAAATAATATAAATATTATGTATTATATTATAAAAGAGTGCAGTTTAGTAAAACATGTGTCTACAGTTCATATAAATAATTAATTTTAAAATTTCTTCAAAATATGAAAATTACGAAAGATGTGCCGTGTGGATAATTTTGACTCTTATTTCTGAATGATGAAGATCAAAAATAAAAGAAACCCTGGTCGTTACCTTCATTAAATTTCATTCAGGCACACCGTGGCACGTTTTCACCTTCCCTGAATCGAATGTGACTATTTTTGGAATGTTTGTTGCGATAGTTATACATTTGTGGGGTAAAGTCTTTAAAGATACTATAGAACTATAGCTGAAAAAAAATATGACCGATAAATAATACATAAATAATGTATGTCATTTTGCACTGTTTAGCACAAATAGATTGACTGAGAAGGTGCTTATATACTTGGATGTTAGTCGTCGCCCTTCTCGCTCGCTCGTAAGACCAAATTTGTGCCCCCTACTCCTCTGAAGGTACCGAAGCGATTCATACCAAATTTGGTACACATATTATTTGGCATCCTATTTGAATCCGCTCGCAGTTTAAATACAATCGCCTTTATACTTCTCGAGTTATAAGGCCCCAAAATTTAAAGCCCCTCTTAATACTGCCCTTATAAAAATAATTAAAACACTTAAAAATTCTACTAAAAATTCTAAGATATTTTATGTTTACAATATTTTTTCATATTGTTACCTCAAAACCCGAAAAAAATTATGAAATATTATAATTTTGAATTTCAAAATTTGTTAAAAATTTTTTTTTGATTAATATAATCTACAAAAAATTGTATGACTTTTTATATCTATAACATTTTTTCAAATGGTTAACCAAAAGGCCATAATAATTAAAAACCACTGCTCGCAACGCATATTTTATCTAAAGGCGAGCTCTGCGCGTTGGTGTGTTTTACGCGTACCAAATCTTGTTTAAATATGGCAACAATTTTTCTCTAACAGCTTTTGTTTTTGAGTTATAGCTAACTCTCATTTATTATTTTTACTGCTGGAGTTTGCAACGAGATCTACCTAAAGTCGTTCATTCATGCTACTAATACTGTATCCCATTGTTGTTCATGTAGACCAATTTCGCAGGTGCATGATCAAATTATTGATAAATTAAACGTAGTTCAGAGCGCGAGACAAGAACAAGGTCAAACACAAGAACAAGGTGAAAGACAAAGACAAGAACAAAGTCAAACCCAACACAAATACGCTACGAATTATAATAGGTATGACAAAGACGATAGACATAGAAACTATACAAGACCTGCACGACCAAATCCAAACAACAATAATCGCATGTGTTTTAAATGTGAGAAATTAGGGCATATTGCGCGAGAATGCACGGGAAATTACCAGACCCAACAATTAAGCAACGATGTTTGTCGGCGTTGTAGAAAAACTGGACATCGCATAAGCGAATGTCGCGTGAAACTTGCTGGTAAGAGTAATTTAAACTCCCAGCAGTCGGTCGAGTAATCCCTTCTCGAGTCGACTTTTAAAAAGAGTTAATAGTACCCAGCATAACAGAAAGAGGTCAATATAATAGTGTCATCTTAAAAGTAGATAATAAACCGCGAAATTTTATGCTAGACACGGGTGCAAGCATTAGCTTAATCAAAGAATCTTTAGTAAAGGGAAAGCGTTTGTCCAGTATTTCAAATGTAAATTTAGTTAGAGGAATTTCTGGGGCATCATTGCCGATATTAGGGAAAATTAAGTTAGATTTAGTGTACAATACCTCAGTTTTTTCTCATGAGTTTCTTGTTTGTAGTGATAGTTTACCGTTACGTACCGACGGTTTGCTAGGTATAGATTTCTTAGAAAATAATAAGGTAGAAATTAGCTTTATAAATAACTGTATGAGGATAGGTTCAATTTTAATTAAGATATGTAAAGGTGATGAAGTACAAATTAAGTCAAAAGAGTACCGAGAATATGTTCCAAATCGTTGTGTGCCCATAATCAAGAATGTCAAGTTTTCAGATAATTTTGTTAGGCTGAGTCAAGATATAGTGATACCAGCAAGAAGTGAGGCTTTTTGTTTGGGCAAGCGAAAATTTTTTGCAGAAAATAGTGCAACTATCATCGAGCCAATCGATTCAAAAATCAACGGACTCCTAGCAGCCAGAGTCGTTGTGAATAGCATTGACGAAGAAGTTCCAATACGTTTAATGAATATAGGTCAGACAGAACTTAAAGTTCCGGCAAACTGTGTCATTGGCGTAGAGGAAAAAATTGAAAGGATTCATTCTCATTCATCACCAAACGATTTTTCCGATGAGGTAGTATTCTGCGCAGGTAAAGAAGATTTTACTAACATCTTTAATTTAGAGCATCTGAATAAGAGGGAAAGAGCACCGGTATTAAGTATGTTAGAAAAATACGGCGATACTTTCATGATTACAGGATCTAAATTAGGTTGTACAGCACGAACGAAGCACCGAATCATCACGGAAAATATACCACCGATTGCGCGATCACCGTATCGTGTACCTCATGCCTTAAAGGAAGTTATACAAAGAGAAGTCCATGAATTACTGGAGCAGGAAGTGATCAAGGAATCGGAATCCCCGTGGTCCGCTCCAGTGGTTCTAGTAACCAGAGTTATGGCGGATGGAAGCAAAAAGGTGCGATTGTGCATTGACTATCGGGAACTGAACAAAATTACGAAGAGAGACTTCTTCCCTCTGCCAAATCTTCAGGAAACCCTCGAGCAACTTGGAAATGCTGCTCTATTTACCACACTTGACCTTGCAAGTGGATACCATCAGGTAGAGGTAGCTCCGGAAGACAAAGAGAAGACTGCTTTTAGCACACCATGGGGGCATTATGAATTCAACCGAATGCCCTTTGGTTTAGCAAACGCACCTAGTACGTGGCAAAGACTGATGTACGGAGTTCTAAGCGGCTTAACAGGTGAGAAATGTTTTGTATACCTGGATGATATTATTATCTTTAGCAAAGACGATATTAATGATCATATAAGCAGAATTGAAGACGTATTAAAAAGAATTCGTAGGTTCAACTTAAAGCTAAAACCTAGTAAATGTAAATTTGCTATGAAAGAAACGAATTATTTAGGACATATCATTTCGGCGGAAGGCGTTAAACCAGACCCATCGAAAACGGTAGCAATCGAAAATTATCCTCAACCTCGTTCTGTGAAAGACATTCGTGCCTTTCTCGGATTAGTAGGATTTTATCGTCGGTTTATACCAAAATTTTCCCATGAAGCGAAACCGTTGACAGAACTGACAAAAAAGGATCGAGAATTTATATGGGGAACGGAACAACAGGAAGCGTTCGATATTTTACGGAAATCACTGTGTGTGAAGCCAGTATTGAAATACCCTAACTTTTCTGAAACGTTTTTTATAGAAACTGATGCCTCAGGTACGGCAATCGGGGCAATTCTGAGTCAGAAGTACAATGGTCGGTTACATCCTATTGCGTATGGCAGCAGGACTCTCAACAATGCCGAACGAAACTATGACAACACGAACAGAGAGTGTCTAGCTGTAGTATGGGGTGTAAAATTGTATCGGTGTTATCTCTACGGCCATAGCTTCACAGTCATAACGGATCACCAACCACTCAAATGGCTTATGAACTTAAAAGATCCGAGTTCAAGATTGGCGCGTTGGGCGTTAACGCTTGGGGAATATGATTTTACGATCATACATCGTCCAGGTCGAGAAAACGGGAACGCTGATGCACTATCAAGAATTGCCATCAACACCGTAGATTATGACCTTCAACCAATATGGATGCGAGACCTAATTAAGGAAGAACAAGAACACGATGCGGATGTGCAAAAGCTGTTGGGAAAATCTGCTGCAGGTACGAGCAAAAATGTTTATTTTCAGGATGGAGATGGACTTGTTTATATACAGAGAGCACCAGACGAACGAGAAGACCAACTCGTAGCACCCCGTTCAATGGTTAAGAAAATATTGCATACCTATCACGATTCTCTAATGTCTGGACACCAGGGTTTTGAGAAAACATTGAGTAAGATTAAGAAAAGCTTCTGGTGGCCTGGTATTACAGTTGAAACAAAAAAATACTGTCAAGAATGTGAATCATGTGGTGCAAGAAAATCATCCCCACATACAAAGCCAGCTCCTCTTCAGAGATTTCCACCAGTACAGCAGCCATTCGAACGTACATCGATGGATATCGTTGGTCCATTTGCCAAAGCCGTGGATTGGACCTTTTCGAATATTGAAAGAAACTGGACCAGTTAATTTCAACATCAAGAGATTAGATAACGACAAGGAAAGTATTGTTCATGCAAATAGACTAAAACCTTATTTAGCCCACTTCGAAGAGCCTGAAGGCAGTTCCCAAGAAACACCAAAACACAGTAAAGAAGAAATTTCTACAGATGAAATTCAAACTTCACCTACTCCAATCTATCGGTACAACACTCGAAGTAGAGGTCCCGTGACCGAAGAACCGAAGATATAATTATGCATTTATAATTAATTCTGTTTATTATTTTCATTACAGTGTTGTTGTGCTCTTAAAACATTTTAATTGTTCAATTTTATTGTTCGTGTTTTAATTTAAATACGGATGCCAGGGTCGTAAAAATTGTGTTGACCTAGGAATTTGGCGCTCCTATCCAGTGGTAGCCAACTGGTGTTTTAGGTTGTCCAGAGTTTAGTTCATTTGAATTGTTTTTGCAGAAAACGATAACCTAAAACACCGGTGATTTCATTTTGTTTTATTTCTTTTATTTTAACCTTTAAAATAGAGTCCAGCTTAATTTAAATACGGATGCCAAGGTTGTTAAATGATTGGCCTAGGAATTTGGCACTCCTATCCGTTGGTAGCCAACTGATATCTTGCGTGAAGAAAAAAGAAAATTGTTCTTTTGTTAATAGCTTGTTAGCGTTTATTGCTTATTCGCGTAAGATCTCGGTGTAACATTTATTTAGTTTTAGCATTCTTTTCAATTTTTAAGATTAGGTATTATAATTGCTAGGGTTTAATTTAGTAAACGTAAATAATGCAAAACAACAGAGATACTTGAAACGTGTTAGTTGACTTTTATCGAATAAGAACAGTGGTCATATGTGATGACCTAAACTATGTGTGAAGCTGGAGTGGAACGGATATACTGCGTTTCTTGTTTACTTTCAGAAGCTTAATAATGATAGGTTCAGTGGAGGAACCAAAACGGGTGTGAACCAAGTTATCACCCCGAAGTAGTGCGGACTAGACCATGAACTGCCAGATACTGACGATGCCAAAGACAATCAGCAGATGGTCACCATGGTTCTTTTGCCGATGAAGACACCCTAGCTAGAGCAGTCCAAGTACGAAAGGCATCTTTCAGGGAACAAGGCTGCAGGATGCTAGAAGAGATGGTGTTCTTCGAAACGTTAAATTCCGCGAGCGGATTTAAGTTTTATATGGAAGGGTAGGATTTGTAGCAAGAAAACGCAGTTCTCTGAGTTTTACTAGGAATAACATAGTTTAGAAAAAATTAAAATAAAAACACTCGGTGTAAGTTTCACAAAAATAATTTATTGAGACGACTAGTTTCGGTTGTTAAACCATCTTCAGGTCTGACATGAGAATACATGAAACAAGCTTATATACTAAAATTAACAAGATTTACAGTATAACCTTACATACTAAAATACAGTGAATACACAAATTCGTTCACAAGGTTAAGGGATTAAGCGGTATATGAGGAATTTCCAGAAGGTGGGTAAAAACAAAACTTTGTCGGAGAAGGATTAAAGTAAAGGGAAATTATGGCAGGTAAGTTGTCGATCTTATAAATACACTTACTAAGGTAAAATTTGGTTCAAATATGGAACAATTTTACCTTAGTAAGTGTATTTATAAGATCGACAACTTACCTGCCATAATTTCCCTTTACTTTAATCCTTCTCCGACAAAGTTTTGTTTTTACCCACCTTCTGGAAATTCCTCATATACCGCTTAATCCCTTAACCTTGTGAACGAATTTGTGTATTCACTGTATTTTAGTATGTAAGGTTATACTGTAAATCTTGTTAATTTTAGTATATAAGCTTGTTTCATGTATTCTCATGTCAGACCTGAAGATGGTTTAACAACCGAAACTAGTCGTCTCAATAAATTATTTTTGTGAAACTTACACCGAGTGTTTTTATTTTAATTTTTTCATTATGTTTCACCGAGTGGCAACAGCATCATCCATTAAAGTTAATAACATAGTTTAGGTTATTTCAACTTTTTAGAAAGTCTCTGGAATGCTAGAGCCGATGGTTGTTCCTTTGTTATGCCCAAAAAAATGTTTGCGTCTTTTGTATTGCGTCCGGTGGCCTTCCAAGATATTGGCCTTGACTCAAGGGATGGATGCAATGTGAAAGCGTAAACAAAATTTCGCGGGAAATGACAAGGACGCGTCGCTCTGGTATGTTGGAGGGTGTTGCGGGGTTACTACCCCAATAGGATATTTTTAAAAGTCGCTAAGACACTCGGTCAGTTACGTTTGGGCAGTTGAGAAGTTAAGTTCGAGTTACATTTGAAGTGTCCACGTGTTTAGATCAATAATTATATTTTTTGGCCTGTGTCCGATACCAGAGATCATCCTACTCGAGAGTTAAATAATAACTAACATATAAAAGTAAGTGGACTGTTGTTTTGGATTAGAAATCTGTAACTAAATATACATTTTTTTATATATATATATTATATTATCGTTTTGGTATACATTTTTATATGTAATCAGATAATCTTTTTACTTATTCTATATCATTTCTGCTTTCTATACATTTTACATATTTTGTATTATTTTGTTTTGTATACATTCACATATTTTGTATTATTTTGTTTTGTATACATTTTACTTTTTATTATTACTTTTTTTGGTATACAATTTTATATGTAAGAAGTCATTCATTTTTACTTATTTCTAAATATATATATATATACATTAAACTCAGTAGGGTGTTGTTGATATTAATTAACCTATTACATCTCCACAAAAGACGTGCCCAGTTAAGGAAACAGAAATTCTAAATTTAACTAGAAATTACAATAAATTTACCTTTTACAAACGTGTGCCACTAGCCTTTAGTTTAAACAAGACAAACTAGTTTAATAACAATTGTCAACGTTTCACCTTTGACATCAATCGCAAACCAACTTACACGGACACAGTAATACATTTTTCATCTGCACATTCAATCAATACAAAATTATCATCCTTTAATAGTTTTATTAATAGATTAATCAGTGTTCCTTTGTCAAAAAATGATTTCATCAAGGAACTAAAAACCTTATGTCTTATTGCCTTTAACAATGGATACAATCCCAAACTCATCCATACTTATTTCCGCTGCTTTTTATAATAATTTCACATTAAATAATTTACTAGTAAATAATAAACGTAATATCAATGACAAGCTGAATAACAGCGGAATTTATGAAATAAAATGTAGCAATTGTGCCTTTACCTACATAGGACAAACAGGTCGTAGTTTCTGTATAAGATTCAATGAACATGTCAGATCTTGGAGATTAGGAAAAACCGACTGTAATGTCACCAAACATTTGATAGAGAACAACCTTCTATGTATGTATTGGAAGCTTATGAAATAAAGATAGCTATAAAACAAGGTAAATCTCTGATGAATGAACAATTAGACCTTATGGTATCACCGCTTCAAAACATAACATTCATTTAATCCTTTTACCGTTATTTATCCTTTTCAATGTGTTCAACTTTGTAATACCTTGTAAATATTGAAACTTAGGTTATTCTAAAATTAAGTTAAATTTAGTCTATAACTTTGTCACCAATATATACCTGTCGGCAATAAAATATCTAAGAAAAACAGATTACTGCTTGGCCTGGTTCGCTATCGGCAAATTTTATAATTCTTTGTTTCAAATATTGTAAAATCCCTTTACCTGCCATTGGTAATGTCACCGACAATTCTTGGTAAAATGTATTTAAATGGGTGCAAATAAGAATAACAATCTTGAAGGGCACACCAGTGTTATTCAGCAATTGGAGTTTGCTTAAATTTCAAACTTCTGACAAATGCAAGGTTGATTATTAAACAAATGAAGCTTGTATAACATATAGACTATTTGGAATTCATTTCATTTTCAAAATGTGTCTTATACTATACTGAATAAGACCTGAAATTTAGAACGTGATTGTCAGAGTTAACTTTGTCGCCAATCTCTTGTACCTGTCAGCAGTCAAATATCTAAGAAATATGGATTACTGCTAGGCCTTGTTCACAATCGGCAAATTTTATAATTCTTTATTTCAAATATTGCAAAATCCCATTACCTACCATTGGTAGTGTCACCGACAGTTCTTGAAAATTTGTATTTTATTAGGTGCAAATAAGGGTAAATTTTTTGAAGGTCACACATTAAACAATTGGAGCTTGTTTAAACTTCATTATATTTTTTTCATGTTTCCTAAGGGGTCCATGAAATTTTTTAATATATTTTAATATGTCTAATGCTATACTGAAGAAGGTCTGAAAATATGAACTACGCACAATTGTTATTAAACTAGTTTATCTTGTTTAAACAAAAGGCTAGTGGAACACGTCCGAGTTTGATTTTATTTTCATGTTTCCTGAGGGGTCCATGATTATTAAAACAAAAATTTAATATGTTTAATGTTATACTGAAGAAGGTCTGAAAATATGAAAAACGCACAATTGTTATTAAACTAGTTTATCTTGTTTAAACTAAAGGCTATTGGCATACGTCCGAGTTTGATTTTTTTTTCATGTTTCCTGAGGGGTCCATGATTTTTTTTTAAGTTATATAATATGTCTAATGTTATACTGAAGAAGGTCTGAAATTATGAACAACGCACAATTGTTATTAAACTAGTTATCTTGTTTAAACTATTGACAAACTTTAGAGTTTTTATTTTCTTTCATGTCTCCTGAAGAATTTCAGGAATTTATTTTACTTTAAAAATTATCTCTATAACATGCTGGATAAGGCCTGAAATTATGAACAACGCACAATCGTTAATAAACAAAATGAACTTTTTAAATTTTTAGCAAAATGTAATTGTAATATAATTTTTATTTTTTCATTTCCTGTAGCACAAGGCTAAAAATTTAACCCGTAATAGGAGCCCCTGTCTGTAATAAACAAGGGGTAAAAGTTTAAAGGGCAGAATATTTAAGGGAAACCTTATTTTGCAATTTTTAGTTAATGTGATCTGGTTGGCCTTGGTTAAACGCTTCTACGAATCGGCTGCTAAATCGAGCTGCTAGGTTCACTCTCGTAGTTACAACACGTGTTTTGTTTTAGTTTGGTTAGTGTGTACAACCTTGAGTAAATGCACTGTATTCTGGTTAAGAAGAAAACAGGAAACCAAATTAAGCGGGAAATTGTAATACTAAAAATTTGTTTTTATATATATGTTTCGAAATTTGTAAGTTATTGTTGTTTTAGAATACTGTTGTTAAATATGTTTATGTAATACTAAAAATTTGTTTTTATATATATGTTTCGAAATTTGTAAGTTATTGTTGTTTTAGAATACTGTTGTTAAATATGTTTATGTTATTTGAAGGAGGTATGAATATATATTACGTAGATTTTGTGTATCTGTTATGTCATCAACCATTTTTTTTTATAAACGGCAGTTCAAATATATATATATATATATATATATATATATATATATATATATATATATATATATATATATATATATATATATATGTATATATATTATTTCTGTTAAAGTTTAAAGTGGAAGCATGACAGAGGATAGAAAACGTAAGCTGTTTTTAAATCCACATGACTATGTCAATTGGAAAGCCATAACCAAGTGGCTGTTGTTTCTTATGTCACTGTGTGTTATATATAAAATATGTCATGTACTTCTATATATTAAATAAAATGTATCAATTTTAAAGATCTCTATTAGGTTATGGGTCCTGGTGCGCATGATATATATATTTATATATATATATATATATATATATATATATATATATATATATAAATATATATATATATATATATATATATATATATATATATATATATATATATATATATACATATATATATATATATATATATATATATATATATATATATATATATATATATTTATATAACAAAAAAAACTTTTAGAATAATAGTTAATGAATCCTTGTCTAGTTTTGAATTATTAAATTTGTCGTCTCAATAAAAACTATAGACGTTTGAAAATGGGGTAAATATAGAACAATATAAAAAGAAATTTAAGCAAATACTTGAAAATCGAAAACTAGAGAAGGCTAGAGCGAAGTATTAACTATTTGAAAAAAGCAGATATTTTTTGATGTTAAAAAAGAAGAAAAACCGTATATCAAAAACATTTTTTTTTTAAATAAAAAACTTTTTTATAATATTTAAACGTCAATAAACATACCTACAAATTTTCAAAACGATATCTCTATTCTTTCAATGAAAAAAAAAAAAAATTGAATATCGTAACCAGACCTCTTAAGTTGCGTTTTTTGCTCGCTACTGGAGATATTACAATATAGTTTGTTGAAATAAAAGAACACTCTTGAAAAAATCTCCAGACTTATGAAAAAATAATAACAAAACAATTATTCTTTGAACTGGCATCGATAGTTTAAAATGATCCTGTATATTACATAAACGAATATAATAAAACCAACAGGTTATGAACTCAGGTGCTTAAAAGTTATAGTTACTAGTTTGAGTTTAGTAATATAACAATTTTGTCAGAGTTAAGTACATAATGGCATCTGGTACAAATTTCGGGAACCCTATAGAAAAGTTAAAAGGTAGTGAAAATTATACCACTTGGAAATTCGCTGGTCAGACGTACTTGGAATATGAGGAATTGTGGAGTTGCGTCACTGGGGATGATATTGATGCAAATAGGATTATAAAAGCAAAATCGAAAATAATTTTGTTACTGGATCCGATAAATTATGTCCACATACAAGGTGCTGCTACAGCTAAAGAAGTATGGAATAAGTTGAATATCACATTTCAAAATTCGGGACTAACGTGAAAAGTTGCATTGCCTAGAACTCTAATTACTACCAAGCTTGGAAGTTGTGAAACTGTCGATGAATTTGTTACAAAAATCAACGGCACACAAGTTAACAAGCATTGGATTTGAAATTTCAGATGAATGGATCGGAACACTGTTACTAGCTGGATTACCTGATGATTATAAACCAGTAGCTGGCTGCTGCTAGCTGGCTACATACACTATTTACACCACGATTGTTGATATTGTTTACTTAGTGACACAAAAAAATTAAAAATATGAGTCAACGAGAAGTCAATAAACATTTAACATATGTATATGAATGTCGTTCTTATTTTTTATCCTCAAAATTAATTGTGAAATTTAAATTTAGCTACCATAAAGCTAAAATTGGTGACCCCGACGTGATTTTACACGTTACAGTTTTATTTTCCTGTGTTTTCACATTTCAATATCTATACAACTTTGTTTGGGCGTGAATTTTTTATTCATTGGGTTACATGGATGACCAGGGTGACGCTCCCTCCCCAATCATCGCAACGACGACGTTCAAGCTACCGCCTGTTTGGGCGTCAGATTCTGAGTTATGGTTTGCACAAATACAAGCTCTTTTTACTAATCATCACGTCATTTCGCAAAAGAACAAATTCAATCGCGTAATTGCATCTCTCGACCCCCAATATGCAAGTGAAATACGTGACCTTATTATTCATCCTCCTATCGACAATTGCTATGACATGTTGACGCACCACCGCTTCAGAAAAGAGACGACTACAAGCGCTACTTTCATTAGAAGACATCGGCGATCAAAAACCAACATACCTCTTACGTTCCATGAAACAATTATTGGGTGACAAGTCCATTGACAATTCCATCCTCCAAGAACTCTTTTTGCAAAAACTTCCATACAATACACAGAGGATCCTGGCAGCTTCCGGAGACATTTCGCTGGAAGAAAAGGCAAATCATGCAGACAAGATTACAGAAGTAGCCCAGACGGCAGTTTCATCAATTACCCCTTCGGAAACGGAATTATCAATTTTGAGGAAAGAAGTTTCAGCCATGAAGAAGTTGTTAGAAGGAGGCAAGCATAACAACAAGTCTAACTTGCCAATTTCGACGAAGGATTATCAAGATTCTGGGTACTGCTGGTACCATTTCAACTTCAAGGATAGAGCTAAGAAATGTATTTCCCCCTGCAAATTTAATAGAAATGCGGAGAAAACGCCTTCCCTAGCAATCGTTAACGACTAGATTTGCCGGAATATCCCACTCAAGTCGTTAGTGTCAGCAAATCCCACAACTATTTTTTATTAAAGATAAAAATTCAAAAATGTCATTCCTTGTTGATACTGGTGCAGAGGTAAGCGTTATTGTTCCTACATACCCGTTACAAAAAAAATCAAAAACAATTACTGACACTTCAAACAGCAAATAACACTAATATACATACTTATGGCGAGAAATTACTTAATTTGGATTTCGGTTTTTCTAAAAAGTTTAGATGACTTTTTATTATAGCAAACGTCAAACATTCAATTATAGGTATTGATTTTCTTAAACATTACAACCTTTTGGTTGACGTTTCGCGAAAACCATTAGTCAATGCAACAACAAAATTAAATATTAAAATTTGTCTAACAAATGTGAGTTCAGTTACTCCCATTATTTTATATAATATAGATAATTATCCATTCAAAAGATTAATAGCAAAGTTTCCATGCATTACACATCCAACTTACGCCGAAGGCGATATTAAGTATAACGTTACTCATGTCATTTTGACAAAAGGTTCGCCTGTTTTTGCAAGGCCTCGTAGATTAGCTGTAGATTAATTAAAAATTGCCAAACAGGAATTTGAACAAATGCTAGAATTAGGAATTGTCAGACCTTCTTCTAGTAATTGGTCTTCCCCTTTGCATATGGTACCTAAAAAAACACCTGGTGATTGGCGGCCTTGTGGCGATTTTCGCGCATTAAACAATATAACCATCGCAGATCGATATCCAATTCCAAATATACAAGATTTTAGAGCGAATTTAGAAAGCAAAACCATATTTTCAAAAATAGATCTAGTTCGCGCTTATCACCATATACCCATGGATGGGGAACCGATAAAGAAAACAGCAATTATAACACCTTTTGGTTTAAGAAATGCAGCACAAACATTTCAAAGATATATTGATGCAGTTACTAGGAATTTAAACTTTTGTTTTTCCTACATCGATGATATCATTATTGCTAGTCGATCTCATCAAGTACATTTAACTCATTTAGAAATCCTTTTTGATAGACTTCAAAATTATTATAATTAATCCGAACAAATGTGAATTTAGTAAATCAGAATTGGATTTTTTAGGACATCACTTTGCTGCAAATGGTGTTAAACCACTTGATGAAAAGGTTGTTCATATACAAAATTTTCCACTTCCAACAACTCAGAGAGAGTTAAGAGAATTTCTTGGTTTAATAAATTTTTATCACAGATTTATACCTAAATGTGCAGAAATTTTAATTCCGTTAAACAATCTCATCACTCATAATAAGTCTAGCAATAAAGAAATTCATTGGAGTGACTCAAACATTAAAGCATTTTCTATTATATAGCAAAAGCAACACTTCTTGTTTTTCCAAACAACGAAGCTGAAACTAATATAATGGTGGATGCATCATATTTTGCAATCGGTGCAATTTTACAACAATTCATAAATAACTTTTGGCAACCGATCGATTTTTGTTCAAATAAACTAAAACCACCAGAAATCAAATATGATACATTTAGTAGAGAACTTCTTGCAAATTTTCTAGGTGTTAAAAAATTTCGTTATTTTCTAGAAGGTCGCACATTTTACATTCTGACTGATAATAAACCTCTCACTTTCTTATTGGCAAATAAAACAGATAATTATTCGCCAAGACAAGTCAGACATCTAGATTTCATTTCACAATTTACTTCGGATATCAGACATATCCCCGGTAAATACAATGTTGTTGCTGATACTCTTTCACATATTGAAGTAAATACATTTAATTTCGAAAATGCTATTGATTACAAGAAACTATGTTCAGCACAACAACTTGATAAAGAACTCAATCACTTCCATCACTCTTTATCAACATCACTCATTTAAAAAAAAATCTATTTACCTACCAAACAAATATCTATCATTTGTGATTTTTCTACTGGTAAACCTAGACCTTTCATTCCTCAACAACATCGTAAAGAATTTTTTAACATTTTTTTTTATCGCATCCTGGAGTTAAAGCAACTGCACAATTAATAAGTTCTCGTTTTGTCTGGCCAAATATAAAGATAGATATAAAAATCTGGACAACTTCATGTTTGGTTTGCCAAAAATCAAAAATTCAAAGGAATACTTTTCTCCTTTATCAACATTCGCCTTAGCCGATAAACGTTTTGATATGATACATATTGATATCGTTGGTCAATTACCAATTTCACAAGGTTATTTTTACATTTTAACATGTATTGATCGTTTCACACGATGGCCTGAAGTGTGTTCTTTAGTAAATATTACAGCAGAAACTTTAGCTAATAATTTCTTTAATTGTTGGATTTCTCGTTTTGGTGTTCCATCAACTGTTACAACAGATCGCGGAACCCAATTTGAATCTAAATTATTTAATCAGCTACTTAATTTTCTAGGAACTAAAAAAATTAGAACCACAGCCTACCATCCAATCGCAAAAAACTTCTATCAAAGCTCACAACTCGAAAGACTGGATAAATATGTTACCAGTTTTATTAGGAATTCGATCAGCCCTTAAGGAATCCATTAATTGTAGTTCAGCAGATTTAGTTTACGCCTTCCAGGTGATTTTTTTAATAGCAACGAGCCACCCATACCAGATATTGAAATACCAATTTTTTTATCAAATTTAAAAACCTCGATGCAAAAATTAAAAGCTATTGCTCTGAAAGCACATTCGAGACAAGTTTTTATGCATCAAGACTTATTTATATCCTCACATGTTTTTATTAGAAACGATACGGTTAAGAAATCTTTGACTAACCCTTATGACGGCCCTTTTAAAGTATTTTTCCATTGAAAAAATGGAAAAACAAACATTTCCATCGATAGACTCAAACCAGCATTTATTTTGTAACACCTTCTCTACACCATTATTGACAAGTCTTCGATTTTCATTTGTTAATTCAAGCTTAAAGCAATATATCAATGTCAATATTTATTAAGCATCATTCTTTTGTAATTGCCTATTCCTCACCTAATGAAGTCAAACATTTCTTTAAATAGGTAATTCCATCTTTGATTGTGTCAACTCAAAACACATGGCTCAAACAAATTTAGATAATAATTTACTCACAACCCTTTCTCACTCTAGTTATTATTTAAATTTTGTTTTACTTGTTTTGAGACGTTTATACACTTTCAAACTTATATACAACTTATACAATACTGATATTATTATATATTTGTTTTACTTTTGTTATTTTGGTTAGAGATGTATTGAGATGATTGATGTGGTATGATCATACTCCTTGGTCCTTTTCTAGGAGGGGGACAATGTAGCCGACTGCTGCTAGCCGGCTACATACACTATTTACACCACAATTGTTGATGTTTACTTGGTTACACAAAAAAAAAAAAAACGAGTCAACGAGAAGTCAATAAACATTTAACATATATGAATGTCGTTCTTATTTTTTATCCTCAAAATTAATTGTGAAATTTAAATTTAGCTACCATAAAGCTAAATACCAAACAAAATTGCTGCAAGATGTTAAAGATACGAAGCCCAAGAATGAAAGTGCGTTTTATAAGAAAAATTCCACGTATAAGAAAAATTCCAACAAATCAAATGAACAAAATGGTCCACGTTGTTACAATTGTAAAGGGTATGGTCACAAAACCAATGTATGTCCAGATCCGAGGAAAAACAAAATCAAGGACAAGAACAAACAACACCAAAAGCTAATATAGGTTGTCATGCTGGTTTAATTTCAAAATCATTAAGTCATAATGATTGGTACATCGATTCTGGTGCTTCGGCGCACATGACAATGCGTAAAGATTGGTTGAAGAATTCTGTTGAACCTCAAACCAAAGATATTTTGGTGGCAAAAAATTCAATCATTCCTGTTTTAGCGGAAAGTCATTTACAAATCAATGGAAAACTAGCGTATATTAACGTAAATGATGTTTTGCATGTTCCAAATCTAACGACTACTTTATTATCAGTGGCTCAAATTGTAAAGAAGGGTATCGAGATGTTGAAATTGAAAATGTTCCTGAGCCGGAAGTAATTGAACCATGAAGATCAACGCGAGAAAGTAAGGTGCCCAATTATTTATATTTGTCACTAGAAAATGAGATAAATGATGCAATAACTGAAGAAGACGCATTAAATGGATCTAATAGTGAATATTGGAAAAATGCCATGAAAAGTGAGTATGATTCATTAATTGAAAACAATACTTGGGAGTATACCGACTTACCTGCGAACAAGAAACCTATCAACAGTAAATGGGTATTTAAAACAAAACGGAATGATATTGGTGATGTTTTAAAATATAAAGCTCAATTGATGGTAAAGAGATATGCTCAGAAGATAGGAATAGATTACGAGGAAACATTTTCACCTGTGGTGCGTTACTGTTCAATAAGATCTTTAGCGGCTAAGTACAACTTAGAAATTGAACAAATGGATGCGGTTACAGAATTTTTACAAGGTGACCTCAACGAAGAAATTTACATGACACCACCGAAAGCTTTTAGAAAAGGAAATATGGTGTGCAAACTTAAAATGGCTATTTATGGTTTGAAACAGGCCAGTAGACAATGGAACAAGAAGCTCAGTTATGCTTTAAAGGATATTGGAATGATACAATCAAAAACAGACCCGTGCATTTATTATCAAATAGAAAATGGAAATATACTATTTTTATCGGTTTATGTGGATGATTTATTATTTTTTTACAATAATAATGATTCAAAAAAAATATTAAAAAAAGAATTGATGAAAAGATTTAAGATGAAGGATTTGGGTAAAGCAAAGCAATATATAGGTTTGAGGATTACAAGAGATCGAAGGAACTGAAAAATCTTTTTGGATCAAGAAAAGTACATACACGAAATATTGAATAAATTTAATATGATGGAATCAAAACCTACCACAACACCAGCAGATCCGAATCAGAAATTGACAATAGAAATGTGTCCGAAATTAGAAGAAGAATGCCAAGAGATGGCGATAATTTCGTACCAAGAAGCAGTTCGCAGTTTGTTATATGCGGCACAAGGAACACGTCCTGATATTACGTATGCAACAAATACAGTTAGCCAATTCAACAATTACTCCGACAAAGCACATTGAGCAGCTGTAATAAGAATTTTTCGTTATTTAAAAGGAACTTTGAAAATGAAATTAGCATCACAATTTGAAAATAGAAGGTTATTGCGATGCGGATGGGGCTAGTAACGTGGATGATAGACGATCGTGTACTGGGTACGTGTTTGTATCTCAAGGAGGAGCAATATCTTGGAACAGTCGACGTCAAACCACCGTAGCACTGTCTTCGACCGAAGCATAGTACATGTCTCTAGCGGCAATCACACAAGAAGTAATGTGGTTGCAACAATTCGAATTAGGATTTTACAAAGAAAAACAGAATCCAATGGCTATCAATTGTGACATAAAAGTGAGATAAATTTAGCATTATCAGATAGTTATCGACCATGATCTAAACACATTAATATCAAGCATCATTTTGTAAGACAAAAATTAGATGATGGACTAATTCAGATCAATCATGTTGGAACCGACGATATGACGGCGGATATTTTAAAACCAAACATAATGAATGTCGAATAAAAATAGAACTGGTTCTTCAAGATGCTTCTAGTGGGGGTGTTGAAATAAAAGAACTCTCTTGAGAAGATCACCAGACCTATGAAAAATAATAAAAAAACAATTATTCTTTGATCTGTCATCGATAGTTTAAAATAATCCTGTATATTACATAAACGAATATAATAAATCCAAAATAGTTGTACCAATATATTGTACTATTTTCTCGTATAGTACCATAGTCCGCTGTATCTACTCAAGGTTCTATCAATTGGATGGCTGATAAATGTTCTAGGTAGTTTTGTATTTCTATCTATTGCAAGCAAAGAAACACAGCTATTGTACAATAAATTGTGTAGTATAACGTGGGGTAAATTTATAGGCAAGCAATATTTTGCTCAAGATAATACCAAGTTTATTGTGCAGTTTCTTGCGAATTGTGTTATCTAAAACAAGATCATATTTGGGATTCATAATTAGCTATAATCATTAGAATTGGTGTAGTTGCTATAAATGTATTTGCGTAGCAACAATACCAATTTTCCTCGTTTTCAGATTAAACGAACTTTATTCCCGTGTGCTTACGACTAGCTCAAATGTATAATAATGTTCGAAAGTTGACTTTGAACAGTGTGTTAACATATTTAACAATATAATCGAATCAGAAACTTCATCACGAACCTGTAGGTAATGAAAGCGAACACAAGGCCGACAAGTGATACACTGCTGCCGAGTACAATGAGCAGTGACAAGATGTTCGCCTCGGAAAAGGGTGTCTCTCCGGGGAGCAATGCCCCCCGCGTCAGATTCGGGAAACCGTGCATACGTGCCGCGTACAGCGTATCCATCTGTCACCTAGTGGACACGGCGCGATCCCAGGATGGTTCAGTGACGTTTGCCTCTTGTCGCAGAGGTTACGGTTTGCGTGGTAACATCTGTCCAGGTCGCAAAACTCTACGGATAAACGACAAGCAGTTAGTTTCACAGCCGACCATTTCTTATTTCTGCTGCCACCTCTGATGTTTCTTTTTACGGTTGTGAGATGTCAGATGTTCTCTAAACACTTTAGATAATCAGGGATGTTGTTATTAATGACTTAGTATGACAGATGCCACATATATTTTCGTACAGAGTTGAAAAGAATGTGTATATTAACAAGCAGGCACAAATACCTTTAGCTCGTCGTATTATCCATTAAGTGTATATTTGATTTTTTTTTTTTTTTAAATAGAAAATATTATTTTAACTACTGATGTTTAATGAAAAAAAAATCTAAAAGAACTGAAGTTTGCGAAGATAACATGTTAAAGATAATAATGATATTGTAGATAATAATAATGATTGCAGGATTGATTTTACGCAAATGCTACAATGTTTTAGGTTTCAAAAGAAAAAAATGGCCTTTTGGTACACAATCTAAAAAGTAAAAAAATTTTTTTTTATAAAGTTTGAAGAATATAATTTTAAAAAAAATAAATTTTATTTATAGGCTTCAGGCTCACAATTTGAAACCTCCGTCCAGTTGTTCTATTCTATTTCATATGCAAATATATGTATATCTATAATGTTTCATGTATTGCATTTATAAATCTTTTATTATTATTAATATTATTATTATATGTAACGAAACATAAAAAAATTAAACAACGCATATATTACTAGCTATTTACCAATTCGACATTTCAGTAAATGGTACATTTTCCGAAAATCTTTGTTTAATAAAAGTTGCTAGAAATTTTAATATTTTTCACTATTATAAAAATCACTTTTCCTCTAACTCATGCCATTTACAAGGTGCAGAATAACTAGCAAAAGTATAGAAATCTCTCCAGTTAATATATTTTTAAAAAATTAAAGAATTTCTTCCGGGCTCTATATAGGTCATATGTTTTATGTTTTATAATTACAACATCAACTGTTTTTGCTGTGGAGCTATCACAGACAGACACACACACACAGACCAATTTTCCAAAATTATCAGAAACGATCAAGAGATGGTCAAAATGAGAATTTACGTTATATGAGTTTGAAATTACGATACTGCATTATATAAATTTGTATGAGAAAGTAGAAATGCTTCTTATAAAAGCGAAAGATATTAAAATTGCTAATATATTTTGTATATCTCAGTGTGTACTAATTACTGTAAGTCACTTTCTAAAATAGCAATGTTAAATTTACGTATATTATCAATTAAAAACAATATAATATATTATATTCGGATATTGCCAGTATAAGAAAATCAACTATAGCTTATTATAATTATAATATAATAATTATGAGATGGCAAAAATGAGTTCTTTGCCATCCGATTGAGAGTTAATAATAATTTTATTAATTAATATATTAATATTTGAAAATGTATTGAAAATAAGATACACCGTCTATATAAGCTTTTCCTACATTACTATCGGCAAGATAAAAACTGTGCTATATAACATATCTAACTTATATATTACATAGACAGACTATTAGTTTATATGTTTGAACTCGAATTCTGCGCAACA
Organism: Leistus spinibarbis; assembly: GCA_933228885.1. Taxonomy (NCBI): domain Eukaryota; kingdom Metazoa; phylum Arthropoda; class Insecta; order Coleoptera; family Carabidae; genus Leistus; species Leistus spinibarbis. The sequence continues at coordinate 625,308 of OW121806.1, forward strand.
GTAATAACTTTTATAATATTTATCTTTGCATAATTTTATGTTTACGTTTGAAAAACACAGAATTTTTTGTCGGGCGTGGGTGTGTAGCGCATTATAAATACTTTGTCGATAAGCGCTAAAATATATTGTACTTATCTCGTAAGAGTAAAATTTTGAAAGTTTACCCCTTGAGAAGTACTTGTGTTTCCAGTGAAGGAAATTTATTAATTTCTGAACTAAAATGAAGTCACGGATTCGTAGTAAACTTAAACTTAATAGTGAATATTACGCGTTTAGTTTTAAAGAAAAAATACCATTATCTAAATTTCAATTTAAGTTTTGCTTTCAAAATAATCTAAACTCCATTTAATAATCATCTTGTATGCATGTATCCTTTGGTAATATTAAAATGTAAGCCTCAAATTCATGTAAATTAATTGACGGTTATGGCCAGCACAAGACTTCTTTATGCGATAGGTATAGGTGGTGCATTATTTATTTATTTATTTACGAAACTAAACAAACAATATGTTTTTTCTATCTTCGAATAAAGTATCGAAAAACAATTCGCCCGGTTACTTATTCGCTAAATTTATTTGACATATAAGTTAATAACATCTCTCCATTTTATTTATTCGGGAGAATAGCTAGTCGTAGAATAAACTGTATTGTAAGAAATATTACAACCTGGCAACAATGTGTTATTTTACGAGTACACGTTAAAATAATAAAAATGAACGCGTGTATCCAACATATTCATTTGTGGGACAAAGATAATATTTTAAGACAACTTGTCAGATACGAATTATAGGTTATGTTTCTTCAGTGTGTCGCTTATATGATTTTCTGTCTCACATTTGTAAATGATTTCAAAAAGTTCTAATGAACAAACCTAATTAATCTATCTACATTTAGGTGAAATATGAATAAAGAGACACAAAGAGCAGAATAATAAATAAATGAAAGAGCCATAAAATACACGAATATCCAATAGCTATATTAAAATTGCTAGAAGCAGAAGAATATCTAAAGTTAATAATGGTTACATTGGAGTTCAAGCGCAATTCCTACTAATTTAAATTCACATATTTAACGTTCAGTTACACTTGATAAAGTCATATGTATATACATGTTTGTTTCATGGCGAATTTCTCTTTTCATTAAATTTTATAAACGTGTCACTGTTCCTTTTTGTAAACGAAAACTACTGAAAAATTGGTAGTTTAACATAAGAAAAATATCTGGAGTGGCTTGCACTCGACTTTTTTTTCATAATTTTCACTAGATACATACATATATATATATTTTAATATTATGTATATATATATATATATATATATATATATATATATATATATATATATATAACAAACTGTCAAACTAACCAATACTCTACTCTGCAGGAATACTCTGAAATGTCATTTATCTAATTGAGTCTATTATATTTTCCTATCAAAATATTGGCAGGCGCAGATAATCCGATTTATTAAGCTACATGCGAATTCCTGTCAACGTAAACCAGATAATTATGATTTTTCGTAGCAGTTTTCTCGCATCTGGTAAATTTTTAGAAGATACTTTTTAAACAAAAGTTGTGAAAAATATTAATATCTTTCATTATGAGCAAAAGTATTTTTGCCGTAAGTGTAGCCATTCTAGTGATATTGGAGATATAACAAAAAATGCATAGAGTAAACATGCATTTCCAATTTGAATATTCTTATTAAAAATAAAAGGTGCACATCTAGGGCATATACAAGTCTTAAGTTTGAAGTTTCATAATTTTAGGTTCGACAGTTTTGGCTCTAGAGCGTTCATAGACACACATACGTCATTTCGATTCAGGGAGGGTCAACACGTGCATTTTTGTTGAAATCTCGAGTTCAAAACTCTTCATGATGCGAAAATCGAAAATTATTTATTTCGCTATTGAGCATTCCTGAATCGAAACTAACTATTTTCGGAATGACGTCTGTGTATGTGTGGGTGTGACTGTGTGGGAACGCTCTAGAGACAAGTCTGTTGAAGGTACAATTCTAAATCACTAAACACAATGGTACATTCACAGTTAGCCAATTAGTAATTTAGATTAGAATTTACAGTTAGTAATTCAATTTGATTTATGGAAATTATTCTGGTGTTCAAAACAACAACATTTATAATTAATGTATTAATCTTGTTGCTGTGAATACTCGTATTACTGCTAGCATTCACAGCAACATTCCTGGATCGAATCAGACTATTTTTTGAGTGCCGGATGTGTGTATGTGTATGGCTATGAACGCATTATAGAGCCAATATTGTTAAAATACATATATTGCTTTCTAAATTCTTTGTGATTAAGGATTGAGTATAATATTTAAAAAAAAATTGCTAGATATTTTATAAGTGATAATTTAGTATGTTCAGTTAGAGCTTTTAATTTACCTAATGTGACACGCGTGTCATTGGATCACAATCACCATTATAATTGTAAAAGTATTGGTTAAATGGAATGTAAAATATATGCAAATGTCCAATGTATATGTTGTTTGTCATCAATGGCACGGGTGTCCCTGTCATTTGTTAATTATAAACACACATTGTGGAAATGAAATAAATGGATAATTACACAAGAGTAATTTATCACACATACGCCAATTATATGTATATTGTATACATACATACATACATACAAACATGCATATAATATGCGTTTTTCGTTAGAAGTTTCAACATGAATTAGCACTCAGTGCTGTTTGATTATTAAATATTTGCAATATATCGCGCACAAGTGGTATGTTATAAACGAGAACGTTCTCATTAAATTCAAAACATACACAATCATTTAGCTCGCCATGTGAAATACAGTAGAACTTATGCATTCGGTCATGTGTCAGTAGCATTCTCGAATCAAAAAAATTCCCAACAGTTCTTACCTCGGCGCCCTGAATCCAAAGATATATATATATATATATATATATATATATATATATATATATATATATATATATATATATGTATGTGTGTGTAGAACGCTTTTTTGTAAAAATACAAATTGGCATAGACGGGGATCGAACTCACGACCTCCAGGGTGAAAGGCAAGACCCTTAAGCACTGAGCCATGGCGAATGTTAATAATGTTATATAAAAAAAAAAGTTTATCCTGAAATAAAACAAGCACTACTCTTCTGAAGTTCAGTCTGCTTTGAAATAGACAAAAACAAATCAAACGTCAGAATGAAATGTCAAAAAAGTATTTGTGATAAATCTTCAATTAATTTGATGATTTGAAGTGTATTCAGTGTGTTGTGTACTTTACACAGAGTGGCATCTGCTTGATATATTAATATTGTATGTCAATGAGAAATATAAATAATTGTTAGTTAATAAAATTAAGACTTTTTTATTCTAATTTGAAGTTTGTGAGTCGCTATTAAGCATTTATGTTAAAATGACCGACCACAGAACAAATATAAATAAAAGTGCTACCACATGAGCGTCAAAAACAGTATTTCTATGTGAATTAGTGACGTACGAATTACGGAAACAATGTTTGAATTGTAAATCCTAAGTTTAAGGGGAGTAACATGTTATTATTCAATTTTGAAGTATTTATTATGAAAAAAGAGCATATTTTTTCATAATTTGCATATATTTTTGGCAAATACGTGTTTCCGTTCATTTATTTTAATTCTTAGTAAATATTTTCACTTCAAAATGGCCAAGGTGCAGTGATTTTTGAAAATATGAGTTGCGTTAAGATTCTGTAATTCGTCAAATTATAATAACTGCAAGTAAGTAAATTTTTTAATTCTGATTATTAGAGAAATAAAATCTTTACGGGATAATTCAAACATATTTAGAAGCATGATTGGTTGGCAATTTTATTTTTTATTTTTGATGGCACAATCCATTGTATTTTAGCATATAACTAATTATCATCACTTTTAAAACTGCCGTTGTAACACTGCAATTTAATACTGCAAAATTCAGAATCTAACCTGATTATTTAATTCAAAAACAATAATGAATCAAATGTCAAATCATTAAAAATGTTGTGTAAAAAGGGTTTGTAATGCATATTTTTTGAATAATCGAATCAAATAATAAACAGCAATCGTAAGTAAATGTATAATCCTGTTTTTTGTGTATTAATACAATTAATGAAATTGACTTAATGATACAACACTTATGGGAAGTTGCACCATACAACCGTGTAATTATTATTAAACTAGGGTCACCCGTGGGCACCATGTGCCCATATGGTATACAGACATAGGTCAGTTTTGACTGATGGCGAATCATCATGTAATTTAATAATAATTACACAATACAAATTTCCACATCGCAAATAATAATAAAGAAAAAATCGAGTCCTTTTTTTTAACGCTATTTTGTTTTTAGATCACTATGCTGAGATTAACTAATCCATCGCTTATCATGCACTGTGTAACATTCGATAAATTTAAAGTAAGATCTATTTAAACTAAGTTTTGTTAAACTTTGATTTTAACCTTGTATGGTGCAATTGGCCATAAGTATCAGTAAGACAGTTTCCATGATTGTATTATTACACAAAAAATAGCATAAATTTACTTACGATTGCTGTTTATTATTTGATTCGATTATATTATACAAACTCTTTTTACACAACATTTTTAATGATTTTACATTTGATTCATTATTGTTTTTGAATTAAATAATCAGGCTAGATTCTGAATTTTGCAGAATTAAATTTCAGTGTCACAACGGCAGTTTTAAAAGTGATAATTAGTTTTATTCTAAAATACAATGAATTGTGCCACCAAAAATAAAAGTATAAAATTGCCAACCAATCATGTTTCTAAATATGTTTGAATTATCTCTTCAAGATTTTATTTCTCTAATAATCAGAATTATAAATTTACTTCCTTGCAGTTATTATAATTTGACGAACTATAGAATCTTACCGCAACTCATATTTTCAAAAATCACTTCTTCTTGGCCATTTTGAAGTGAAAATATTAACTATGAATTAAAATATATGTACGGAAACACGTATTTGCCAAAAATATATGCAAATTAGGCAATAATATGCACTTATTTCATATTAAATACTTAAAAATTGAAATTATAACATGTTACTCCCCTTAAACTTAAGATTAAACTTGAAACAATGTTTCCTTAACTTGTACGTCACTGTACGAAATACTGTTTTTGAGGCTCACGTTGTAGCACTTTTATTTATATTTGCTCTTTGGTCGGTCATTTTAACATAAATGCTTAATAGCGACTCACAAACTTCAAATTAGAATAAATAAGCACACAACACTAAATTCACTTCAAATCATCAAATTAATTGAAGATTTATCACAAAAACTATTTTGACATTTCATTCTGACGTTTGATTCGTTTTTGTCTATTTCAAAGCAGACTGAACTTCAGTATAAACTATTTGATTTTGTTGTGTAACATTATTAACAGTCGCCATGACGCAGTGGTTATGAGCCTTGCCTTTCACCCTGGAGGTCGTGAGTTCGATCCCCGTGTATGCCAATTTGTATTTAAAAAAAAAAAAAGCGTTCTACACATACACACTGACTCACATAGACACATACATTTCTGGGTTATTATATTAATGATTACATGAAAATTCGCCATCAGTCAAAACTGACCTATGTACTGTTTACCATATGGTGCCCACGGGTGACCCTAGTATATATATATATATATATATATATATATATATATATATATATATATATATATATATATATATATATATATATATGTATATATATATATATATTTATATATTAGTAGCACTTTTCTCGTAACTGCTACATTTATTGAAGAAACTTTTCAAACAAAAGTTGTGCGAAATATTGATATCTTTCGTTATAAACGTAATTATTTTTGCCGTAAGTGCAGCCGTTCTAGTGAAATTGGAAATAGAACAAAAAATGTATTGAGTAAACATGCACTGCCGGTTTGAATATTCTTTTTTTAAATAAAAGGTGCACAACTAGACCACATACAAGTCTTAAGTCTGAAGTTTCACAATTTTACGTTCGACAGTTTCGGCTCTAGAGCCTTCACACACTAACCCACAGAGCCATCCACACACACCCACACACACACACACGCACACACAGACCTCACTCCGAAAATAGTCTTATTCGCTTTAAGGAAACTCAAAACGTGTATATCCGTTGATATCTCGAGTTCGATTTTTTTGGTGATCCCAAAATAGACTGATTTAGATAAATGACATTTCAGAATATTTCTGTAGAGTATTGGTTAATTTTGATAGTTAGTACTTCAAAACCATTACAAATTGGTATTGGAATAATTTTCCACCCATTCATTTATATAAGGTAAGCTTGGTTTTCATATTGTTTCTGTTGGATGATTATTTCCTAATTTTATATTTTTATAATCAATTAATATGGATGCTACAATATTTGATAACACAATAAAATAATAAGATAATTTGTATAATTTCAGTGTATTACTGTGAATTAATGGTATTTTTAACAGTTTGTTTGGAATATATATATATATATATATATATATATATATATATATATATATATATAAATATATATATATATATATATATATATATATATATATATATATATATATATATATATATATAAACATATATCTATATCTAATGAAAACTGCGTAAAAGAAAGTTGAGTGCAGGCCACACCAGATATTTTTATTTATATAACTAAGATGCAAAAAAAAAATATATTACATATATAATAAAGTATTAAAGAATAAAATAATTAATATACGGCTTTATTTTACTCAATCTCAAATAAAAGACCTCTACAATATTTCTACAAAATTTCTTCATATTGTTAACTTAAAGGCCATATTAAATTAAATTAATAAATATAGTTATTATTATTTTAAAATATCAAATTATTATTATTTATTGTGATTCCAATGGCCATAAAAATTACAAATAATTATTTTTAAATTTATAATATTAAACGCATATGCTTCGTGGAATAGTGGGATCTATCTTAGAACGGGCAATTTGGTACCCTCTGCGATTTTCGCATTTACTCGTTGAACTGAAGGTATAGGTGCTTGTAACTAGGCGTCTTTGTAAAAAGTTCTGTTTCTGTACCTCTTTTTCTTTGTGTTATGTAATCGAGAAATGAGCATTTTTTAATAAGGATATAATTAGTGATCATATTTAATAACATGTCGTGTTTATCTTTCTTATACAGATGTATATAATCAAGTATTATAATCACAAAAAAAGTCGAAATTTGCTTTGCCCATCCCTGAATCGTTTCCGATTAGTATCGAAATGATGTGTAGTGTGTCTGTGATCGCGCTACAGCAAAAACTGTTAATTTTAACCCGATACTGGTACCGACAAATAATTTTCGCAACTGCTACCGTCGGGTTATTGATACTCTGTATAAAATAATAATAATAACGAAGAAATATGTATAGAATTGTTTTTGTTTACTATTATATAAGGTTAATAAAAATGTCATTGTACCACAAAAGAAACTATTCCTAGTTAGAGTACACTTTTAATGGTACACTGCAGACAAATGCTGGCTCACAGAGACCCCGTCGCGTCGGCAGCAGTTACGGGTTAAAATTATAAAACTAACTTAAAACCTGAGTAGGCCCGGGAAAAACCCTCCTATTTTTTGAAAACCATAACAAAGAAGTAATGGTTTACTCTTGCTATGTTATCAATATTTTAAATACAGCATAAGTTACAGAAATAGTGTTTATTATATTGAAGATTTTAGAACTACTAGCAAATTTTGTTTTAAATAATTTTTCGTATATTGTACCATTTACTGGAAAATCACTTTTAAAAATAGCCGTGTAAGGCGAATTATTTATTTATATGGCGTATCTCTGATTAGGTCTATATTTATAAAAAATATATAAATTTGCCACTCGTCAAATTATTTAGTTAGGAGCATTGAACTGTATTAAGTATATGATATAGGTGCAGGGTTAGCCTAGGATTTAATAAAAATAAATACATAAAATGTATACAATTTAGATAGAAATCTACGTATAAGAGAGTCGTGTAAAGGACATTTTCATTAAGGCTATAGTAGATAATCTACTACTGGTGAGCTAATTGCTATTTTAGTAATAATGGCAACAATGAAATATCATTGATTTAATTCTAAATATTTTGGAGCAACCCAAACGATATTTGGAACATAACATAATTTGTTGTTTTAACAATCCAATCAATATTTACTAATTTTTCTCGGAATATTAATGATTTTCAATGAAAACCGCATGCGTACAAAGTAGCAATTGTAGGAAATAATTGAATTTAATGTACAGAGATTATTCTGATTAAAGAGCAAATTTTGAATTCTAAGTACTTTATAAATTCGGATACCAACGAATTGAATTTCAAACCTGACACTACAAACAGTTTGTACTTCCACCAGTGAAGCATTTAAATGGAAAGTGAAAACCTGGATTTAGACCTATTTCCAGCTAAAAGTGGACCGTTTTTAAGTTATTCTAATTATTAATTTGAAGCGCTGTGGAACATTATTTTAAAGTTGAGTCCTCATTATATTCAAGTTGATATAATTCGTAAGAATTAAAAATAATGATGTAAATACTTATACTGTGAATTGAAGGTATTTACACAGAAACATAACTAAAGGCACACATAGTGTAAACTTACCTCAGAAATATTGTTAGAACTCACTTATACAAACAAAAATGTTAATATTAAAAGTCGACCATAACGAAATACAACGAACTATGCATACACAATCACACCGCAGACCACAAAAAACTTCAAAAATAACGACGGATGTGCAAAGAAATCTCGGTTCTTTACATCGGTTTATACGTCCGAATTTGAGAAGGAAAGTGATGCACGTGACATTAGCTGCAGAGTAAAAGGCAGCAATGAGGAAATGCGGAGAGTAAGAATGAGATTGCGGAAGAGTTCGATCTCACATGCGAACGAGATGTGAGAGACAGCGTGACGTCGCTCCCGGAGGTTCGTAGTCGGGATAGCGTCCTGGCGCCACTGAGGCTGCTACTGATGCGTCACGGCGTTTATACCCATTTTGGATCGGGAGCTGCGCCAGCGTTATAAGATGAAACCAGAGGCTTCAAACTCGCACAGATGCTTGTGTTGTACAGGTTGTAATAGTGCCGTTTGCAAATTAATTCCGACAGGCTTTAATAGATCCAGATTGTCCACATTAAGTAAAATGGCAAATTTATATTCTTAAATACACGGAAATAAATCACTTTTGAAAATAGTAGATTTGTTTAGATAAATTGTTATTACAATGATACGTAAGTATAATTATTAGGCGTGTCATTTCGAACCCTGATTCGCAATAAAATTAAACAAAATAAACATGACTATAAGAATCAAATTTCTTCGTACGTTATTAGTTAGGCCTATTCTTTCATTTTGTAAAAAAAAAAATAAAAAAATCCCCGTTTCTTACCGAATCAAACAATTTCTTTGATTACTTGAATTGAATCACCAAACTGGTGAGTTAAGTTCAGTAAAGATAGGTGAGCAAATTAAAGCAAATTTCAAATGAAAATTATACTACCAACATATCCTTAAGAACAGTGGGATCCACTTATAGTGCACCCGCATATAGTGGAAACTCGCTTATAATGGGCGTATACACTGAGTTCCAACTCTATACATATTTCACCTAATGTAAGTAAATTCGCAAAAAATGAACCTGCATATAGTGAGCATTCAATGGCCTAAATTTAAAATTTAAGAAAAACCATCAGGTCCATCTAGTTCGAAGTAATGCCGCTCCGCTCTCGGCTATTTTAGATGGTGGCGCTACCATCGACTTTGAATGTTCAAGCAACCAGTGATAGAAATCATGCGCACAGTATTAGAAATTAGCTATTTTTACGCTATAATCAAAGATATTCCATCGAATAATGACTGTTTATTGAATATAAAGGCATTACGGACACATTGTTACACTTTTGGTCAAAGTTTTATTTCTTAATTACATAAAACTACTCAAAACCTATCACGATTAAACAAACCTCGATTACGCAAAAACCTACCTACTTTTTAAAGAAAAAAATTCGTAATTGCATAAATAATGCTTGGTAAAAATGATATTCTTTTTGTATTTACAGTTTCGGAGATAAAAAATGAAAACTATAATAAATAACATATTTTGGAGGTTTTTATTTTTTATCTCTGAAACTGTAAATACAAAAAGAATATCATTTTTACTAGGCATTATTTATGCAATTACGAATTCACTGATATTTTTTTTTCTTTAAAAAGTAGGTAGGTTTTTTTTTTCGAGCTTGATGTTTGACCTTAAGTTCACTATATGCAAACTCGGTTATGCAATGAAACACGCCTATAATCTTTTGTCTTAAGAGGAAAAATATATCGAAGAACAATTATCTTAGAATTTCTCGTATATTATTGGGTATTAAATTTTATCCTAATAGCAGTAATACGGGGGCCAAAATTTTGAGCCGAGTACTCCGGAAGTATATGGCTGATTTAACTGCGAACGGAGTCAAACGGGATACCAAGGAATTCATATAGCAAATTTAGTTCTAATCACTCCGATATTATGGTACAGAGGTGTAGAGGGTACAAATTTGGTCTTACGAGCGATCGAACGACGACTAACATCCAAGTATATGAGTTTCAGGGCGACGAAACAAGTACATTTGTTGTTTGTTCTTGCGTTAGTATTTCTGTACTTCGTGCTAAAGGTGTAGTATAACTAATATTAAATTAAAATTAATTATCGATACATCGAAAGAAATATTGGAGTAACATCGATCATCGAATGCAAAAAAAATATTTTCAAACAAGCATTGGTGCAAGCACCTGTGCTTGCTGTAGCAATTGTTAGAGTATAAAATTTATGGTAGTAAACATTCAGCAACATTTGAAATTTCAATATTATTATTATTAATATTTTTCGTTATTTGACCAACAGCCCCACAATTTGTAAAAGCCTTATAAATATACATAATGTCTTATATTTTTTTGAAGATATTTTTGAAATAATAAAAGAAAAATTCTGATTTTTCTTTTTAGAACTTAAAATCCTGAAAAATTCAAAGATTGCTATTAGCTAATAAGTAATAAATATATACCATATTAAACCTTAACCCAAAGTCAAAAATATAAATAAGTAAAATTAAGATTCATGTAAATAACATAATATGAAAAAATTCAGGTAGGAAAATATGAATATAACAAATAAATGTAGAAATAACTAAATTGCATAGTGAGAGATTGTTCATAGGGAGATATTAGTTTGCACAGCGTAACCTGTGTAACGCCTTACTACTATTGCGCGCGCTCACTTAAAATGCTAATATTTAGTAGTAGCGGTCAAAAGGTGGATTTTCTTTCAATACACCGTACTTTATAAATACTTCTAGTATTTAATGAAAGAAAAATTGGAGCGGCGCCTCGCAGCGCCAACACACTTCTATTCTATAGAAGAAATGAAAATAGAAAAAAATATATGTCGCCATGTTTGATCCAGTAGTGTAGAATCAGTTTCATAAACTATACATTTTAAATTTTTCTCTTCAAATAGAAGGTTGTAATAATCTAAATCTGCTTCATTTTTAAAAATTAGTTTATTATTAAAAAAGTTATAGCGTTATGTATTTTATATAGAAAATATCTTATTTCTTCGATTTAAAAATGTTTCATGTTCAGTAGTTTATAACAAGTACCACAGTAAAAAAAAATGGCTTCTTCTTATCTAATGTATCCTTAACAAGATAGGATATAAGAAATATCATAAAAGAAAATTAGAATTTTGACTTTTGGCCACCAATTCGACGATTGGGACCACTGTGTGTCGTACGACGATTTAAAAATCGATTCATTGTGTGAATCTCTAGATAAAAGATTTTTTGCGAACGTAACTGAAAGACGCTGACAAGGTCGTGGCGTATTTCTTGTTTCTGATTGTCAATCGAATTTTAACCGAATGAAGCTTGTTGAAGTCGTGCATGAAATTATGCATATCATATTATAATAACCAAATATAGTAGACTATAATTGTATTGTATTTGCAAACTTAATAAAGTTGAAACATAAATTACGATTCTCCGCTGCGGGCGTTGAAACAAAAATATATGGCGATAAAAATAAATACGAATTAAGTGTGAACGGGAAATTTGCGAGTTCCAACCCGTGCTGGTGGTGGCGTAATGGGGCCGATGTTATAACATCCCTGGAATGTGGTGCCATTTATCATTTCTGTTCTCTAGCGTAGTCGATCCATGCAATAAAGCCGGTGATGCAACGCTCTCACCAAAATTCATAAAATATTATTTATCATCGCTATTACAACGGAAGCAAGGGCATTGTTTCGAAATTGAGCAGTGATTGTTGGCTCTTATTTTTTTTTTGTGTCACTCAAAGCAATTGACTTTATTAATTAGGCTTTAATATTAAACATAAGGCAATTCACTCAATATAACGCTTATCATACACCAATGCATTTTAAGTTCGCCGTACGAAGTACAGAGGAGCTAAAGCATTCGGTCACTGATATACTTGGATGTTAGTCGTCGCTCGCTCGTATGACCTGTGCTATCTATTATTCTGAAAGTACTAAATGATTTAACCAAATTTGCTTTACATAATTTTTGGCATCCCAAATGAATCTGTTCGCAGTTTAAATTCAATCACTCGTATACTGCCGGAGTTATATGGCCCCTCAATTTTGAGCCCCCTTTAATACTGCCCTTATAAAAATAATTACAACATCCATATTTACAAAAATGTCTAAGATAATTTATATGTAAGGTTTTTTCATATTGTAAAATCAATGGCCATAAAAAATGATTAAACATTATAATTTTTGAAATATGCAATAAAATGTTTATATTTGAGTACAACAAAGACTATTTATAAAAACATTTGGACATAACATTCAAATTATGAACTCAAAGGCAATAATAATTAAAAACAATTATATTTAAATTTTTAATTTTATGTACGGTCCGCTGCTCGCGCTTGTTAGGCGTACAGAAGGCATAAGTGCCTGGACCTAATCATGAAATGAATGAAAATTTAACCAATTACTGTCCAGTGTCATATACATAGGACAGCATGTTTAAATTAAAAATTAATGTATTCAGTGATTTTTAATGCAATATTTTTTATTCTGCCTAAGTAGGTTAACAAGCAACTAAACAAAATTTATTTTTACGCAATAAAATTCATTTACTGATGGCACTTTAGTAGATTCCCTGAAGCTCTGCATACGATTACTGTTTAAACGGTGGACAGTGGGGCGGTCGGCTCATACGCGGAAATTAAAAATCAAAAATTTAGATTGAATCTACATTAAATTTGCAAGAGAAAAACCAGGGGGAATGGAAAAATATAGATAATTTTAAAAATAGCGCATGTTTACAAAATGATGTCTAATTTTGCTATGCGTCATTTTTACAATTTACAATAATTTTCAATTCTCCCGTGTATTTATCTGGAAATTTTTATGTGGATTCAAACTAACTTGAATTTATGTTTCTACGAACGAGTCGACCATTTCTCTGTCCACCGTTCAAGCAGTCATCGCGTGCAGTACTCCGGGGATTCTACTGCATCTGTATATGTCAAAAATTTGTTAATTTCAATTTTGATTTGTAAATAAATGTATTTTATTCTAAATACATATATTTTTATATTGCTTGTTTACTATTCATTCAATCCACGCCCAAAAATTTGATACATCTTCGACTTTCAAGGTGGTGTAGCCCGTTAAGAATTCTCATTACCACGGTAATTACATTTTGGTAATACTTCGATTTTCATACCCAACATTCTCTTTCATGAAATTGAAATTAATATATCACTGTGCACCCAAAATCCTGCATCCCTAGAAATACTGGTATTTCTAGTTACCATTCCTAGAGCACGTAATACTTCTATTATTATAATGTCACAAGTTACTACCCCCCACTTGAACACCACTTGCACAACGACTATTAACCATATAACAATTTCTATTACTTAAGTTATTAATTTCAAATTATACATTGGGGGCATATTTTTTCAGTTGCTGTGCTGTGACCAAAACAACATATAGCAAATAATCCCTAATCCACTTTGGTAGGATAAAAATAACAGCGTCTTAATTGATTGACGCACGTCAAAAGCATTCGAATCTTTAGATAAAGATCCATCAAAAACAATTACTGTCGAAGTCTTTATTACTTTGATTATCGGACGAAATAAAAGGAAAAAAGAAACACAAGAAATAGATAAATCAGTAAGAAAGGATATTCGATATTACCGGCACGAGACGTGACGTCAATGGTCTGTTGGTTCAGCAGAAGAGTTACAATTCAATCGTAAAACTTATTAGAGGCTGTATTGTGAATTCCAATTATGTTCGTGTTTCGTGACCGGCTAGACCTGTAGCGGTTACCAATCTATTTAAAATTTATTTAATTAATACTAATATTTAAGGGATCGTCTACATTGCTAAATTAACTTTACAATCTAATGTCTTTAGACCACATTCTATATCTTAAAAGGACCAAATGGCATTCACTTTTCTAGTTCTTATATTATTAATATAATAATAACACAGAAATGTTTGTTTGTATGTGAGTTTGTATGTGTGTAAGTATGTGTAGAATGCTTTTTTTTTGTAAAAATACAAATTAGCATAGACGGGGTCGAACTTACGATCTCCAGGGTAAAAGACTCTTAACCACTGCGTCATGACGACTGTTAATAATGTTATAAAAAATGGGTTGTGGCCAACGCGGGACTTTCTTTTACGTATTTTTCATCAATATTTATTGATTATAAAAATATAATATTAGGAAATAATAATCCAACAGAAACAATATGAAAACCAAACTTACCTTATATAAATGAATGGGTTGAAAATTATTCCAATACCAATTTGTAATGGTTTTGAAGTACCAACTATCAAAACTAACCAATTCTCAACAGAAATATTTTGAAATGTCATTTATCTAATTCAGACCATTTTGTTTTCTTGTCGAAATATTGACAAGCGCAGATGATCCGATTAATTAAGCCACATTCGAATCCATGACAACGTAAACAAGATTCTCAAAATTTTCGGTAGCGGTTTTCTCGTAACTGGTACATTTATTGAAGAAACTTTTCAAACAAAAGTTGTGCGAAATATTAATATCTTTCATTATGAACATAACTATTTTTGCCGTAAGTGCAGCCGTTCTAGTGATATTGGAGATAGAACAAAAAATGCATAGAGTAAACATGCACTGCCGGTTTGAATATTCTTTTCAAAAATAGGAGGTGCACAACTAGACCATATACAAGTCTTAAGTTTGAAGTCTCATAATTTTACGTTGGACAGTTTCGGCTCTAGAGCGTTCACATACACACGCACACACACACACGCACACACACACAGACATCACTCCGAAAATAGTCACATTCGATTCAGGGAAGCTCAAAACGTGTATATCCGTTGAAATCTCGAGTTCGATTTTTTTGGTGATCCCTATACTTACTTATTACTCTGTAAAAGAAAGTAAAAATAATCAAATAGTTTATACTGAAATAAAACAATCACTACTCTTCTGAGGTTGGGAAAACAAATCGAAAGTGACAGTACGGATAAAAATCAAATATTATCAATTGACATTTATTTTCTGTCAATGTCAATAATTCTGAGTCGCTATTAAACATTTATGTTAAAGTGGCCGACCAAAGAACAAATATAAATAAAAGTGCTACCACGTGAGCGTCCAGAACAGTATTTCAATGTGAATTAGTGACGTACGAGTGTTGGAAACATTGATTGAATTGTAAATCTTAAGTTTAATGGGAGTAACATGTTATTATTCAATTTTGAAGTATTTCATATGAAATAAGTGCATATTTTTGCCTAATTTGCATATATTTTTAGTAAATACGTGTTTCCATTGATTTATTTTAATTCATAGTTAATATTTACACTTCAAAATGGCCAAAAAGCAGTGATTTTTGAAAAATTAGTTGCGGTTTGATTCTATAGTTGGTCGAATTATAATAACTGCAAGTAAGTAAATTTATAATTCTGATTATTAGAGAAATAAAATCTTGAAGAGATAATTCAAACATATTTGGAAACATGATTGGTTGGCAATTTTATGTTTTATATTTGATGGCACAATCCATTGTATTTTAGTATATATTTAATTATCACTTTTAAAACTGCCGTTGTGACACTGCTGTTTAATACTGCAAAAGTTAGAATCTACCCTGATTATTTAATTCAAAAACAATAATGAATCAAATGTCAAATCATTAAAAATGCTATGTAAAAAAAAAAGGTTTGTAATACATATTTTTGTGAATAATCGATTCAAATAATAAACAGCAATCGTAAGTAAATTTATAATCCTGTTTTTTGTGTTATAATACAATTAAGGAAATTGTCTTATTGATACAACACTTATGGCCAGTTGCACCATACAAGGTTAATATCAAAGTTTAACAAAACATGGTTTAAATAAATCTTAGTTTAAATTTATCGTATGTTACCCAGTGCATGATAAGCGATCGATTAGTTAATCTATGCATGTGATCTAATAACAAAATAGCGTTTAAAAATGGAATTTCTCATTATTATTATTTGTGATGTGGAAATTTGTATTACTATTATAGTTAAACGATAATAACTGAAGATATACCGTGTAATTATTATTTAATTACATGAAAATTCACCACCCGTTAAAACTGACCTATGTTCTGCCTAATGGGCGCATAGGGTTGACCCTAGTATATTTATATTAATGCATTATATAATAAAAAATTCATCCTTCGATTGCTATGAAACAAAATCTATATATACTGTGGTACTAGGGAAATCTAAATACTTAAAGATCACTGTTATAAACACCTAGTTATATGTGTTTGTATGTATGTATGTAAGCTACCGTGGGCTCGGTTAAACTTGCATCCATTGTTAAAATATATCGGGTTCGACGAACCTGTTTTTAAATTTCTTAAAATTATATCAAACAATAATAATATCCAAAATCATACATATATATTCAAAAATAAGCACAGGTGGCAGGCATCAATGCCTTTAGCTGCCGTATTATATATTAAGTGTATGGTTCAATTTTATTCATTTTATATAGAAAACGGCTTTTTTAACCACGTACATTATAAAAGACTGAATTTTGAAGAGTTAATGTTGATATATATATATATATATATATATATATATATATATATATATATAAATATATATATATATATATATATATATATATATATATATATATACGAGGGCTGTCCGACAAGTACTTAGCCTCACTGGCCTATGGCGCCACTGTCGCAAGAGACCTATTGTGTAGTACATTATCTTAGACGGCTACTGTTAAAATTTCAACCGAATCGGACTCGTAGTTTTGTTTTGACCGCGTGTGAAAGTGGAAGTATCCGCAGATTTAAGAAAAATGTAAAAAGAGCAATATCGGTCGGTGATTCGATTCTTGTTTTTGGAAGGGAAATCGCTCAGCGAAATCAAAGAACGCTTGGATGCTGTGTACGGCGACTCTTCTCCTTCGATGGCGACCGTCAAAAATTGGTTCAACCAATTTCAACGTGGTCGCACGACGGTTTTTGATGAGCCTCGCCCAGGTGTCCCGAAAACGGCTACCACGGAGGATAACGTGACAAAAATCCACGATCTCTTATTGGAAGACCGCCGATTGAAGGTGCGCGAGATAGCTGAGATAATAGGCATCTATCTCAAAAAGCCGCGTGGGTCATATCCTACATGAAATTTTGGGCATGAGAAAGCTGTCGGCGCGATGGGTGCCGCGTTTGCTCATTCTGGACAACAATCGCAACCGTGAGACCACTTCAGAGCAGTGTTTGACGCTGTTTAAGCGAAATCCAAAAGAGTTTCTGCGTCGTTTCGTGACTGTTGACGAAGCATGGATCCGCGGTCAAAACAAAACTACGAGTCCGATTCGACTGAAATTTTAACAGTAGCCGTTTAAGATAATGTCTACACAATAGGTTATGTCTCTTGCGACAGTGGCGCCATAGGCCGGTGAGGCTAAGTACTTGTTGGACAGTCCTCGTATATGTATATATATTTATATATATATATATATATATATATATATATATATATATATATATATATTGCGTTACAGCAACATAATAAAAAAAAGTTAATTAGTTTTTGTTCTTATGAAAATAAAATATATAATTTGGTGATTTGTCAAATAATATAAAAACAACTGTTAATACTTAAAAAATAATAACGACAGTTTTATTGTTTGATTGCAAGAATAGCCAGTCTTTTCATGCGATCACTAAATTGTTTTAAATTTCAAAAATATTATTCTTTAAATATTTTTTCTGACCTTTATGTTCATTATTTAAAAATTAGTTACTGATATAAAAAGTCTTATAAATATTTGAAGAATTTTCTTTTTTAATTATATTTTTAATTTCATAATTACTATTATTATTATATTTGTGTATAGATTTCGGGCTCAAAATTTGGAAAAAATTGTTGAACATAAAAAATCTTGTAAATTTTTTCAATTTTTAATCTTTTTCCTAAGGGCAGCAAGTATAAGGGCTCCAAATTTTGAGACTCCACACCTGTACAGACGATTGAATTTAAAATACGACGGCAACTTCTTGGCCACTTATATAATATGTATACCAAATTTCAGTAAAATATTTGGTACCTTCAGAGGAGTTGCAGTCAGAGCGAGCGAAATAAATACCCAGCAAACCATTTGAATCTTGTGACATCTATGTAATGTTGCAGCGACTTAATATCCGCATGTTAAGTCGTTGCAACATCACATTGATGACCTATATTTCAGGTCCGTGAAGTTGACACGCCATATGGAAGCACTATCCTTTATCTTTATACTTACATAATCGTTAGTGCTCCGTTAGTGCTCTTTTGTGCCTATGTAAAAAATATATTTGAACGCTTGTTAAAAATTTGATTCATTAAATACAAAGTTGCCTGCCAAGTGCACGCTAGCACGCCATGTTCTTATGAATTTAAATACAATTTATAATATCTTAAGCGCTCTTTAGTGCCGAGTAAAAAGTGGTCTAAATTGACTAAATAAGCTCATGAAAGATTGGCATACAATATCAATATAATAAATAGGATCAATGAATTGACGAAGAAAACACTCGGTGATATTTCACAAAATATATTTATTGATACAACTAGTTTCGGCTGTAAGGTCATCATCAGGTATAACAAGAAAGTTATGTTGAGCACAAATATATACTAAGTAACATGGTGGTGGTACATAATAAAATATATACCATATATATATATACCACCATGTTACTTTATATTTGTGCTCAACATAACTTTCTTGTTATACCTGATGATGGTCTAACAGCCGAAACTAGTTGTATCAATAAACAAATTTTGTCAAATATCACCGAGTGTTTTCTTCGTCAATTCATTGATTCTTTTTATCGAAATTTTGCACCGAGTGCGACTTCAATCAATATTATCAATATAATATATCAGATGCCACTATCTGCAAAACACACAAAATACACATCAAATCTTCAAATTAATATTTTAATAGATTTTTCACAATAATATAAGTATTTAGTTTGACATTCTATTTTGACCTTCAATTCGTTTTGTCTATTCCAAAGTAGACATTCGGAATATAGTCAGATTCGATTCAGGGATGGTAAGATATTGTATTTCCGTTAAAATCAAATTTTCGTGTATTTTTATGATTACAAATACTTACTATTATATATCGTCCATAAATGTAATCATAATTTTCATTTGCGATTGTAATAAAGGTATATTTAAAAAAAAAAATCAAACTAAAGTTGCATGATATTTCCTTATCATCAATTTTTATAAGAATTATTTTTTCTCAAACTCTAACCTGTAGAAAGTAGGAGGAGCAAACAATTACTTCTAGGTAAGATATTGTTTTCTAAATTTGGAGTTACACACCCCCACGCCCGGGTTATGTAAATGTCTTAAATTTCAAGTTTTATAATTTTTCCTTCAAGTTTTGACACTAGACTCTTGAGCGTTCACACTCACACGCCATTAGGAAATTAGTCAAATATTATTCAGGGATGGTCAAAATGGGAATTTTCGTAAAATTATCATGCTTACAATACTTCCTTTAGACTTTGTACAAGAAAATGAAAATTAAATTTTTTCGATGTTATTTTACAAAAAATTATGCATTGCGAAATAATATATTATCAGCTTCATGCATTTAATTCAATTACGTTGTTTGCAAACATAGAAATGTTTTATAGTTCCCAAAATAAACAATTTTATTTCAAGAGCAATTAAACTTACTAATTGACAAAACATAAGAAGGATGGAAAACCGCGTATTATTTCAATATAAACCCTTTTGTATAGGCATAGTATAGACAAAACAAGGGCTTGAGAAATAATATCATTTATTCATTACAATTGTTCAAAGAAATTTAACGAATAATTGTGGCCTCGTAGTTACATTCCTCTTTTATCACCTGTCTTATTGTCTTATGTGTATGCTACCCGAGAGAAACCCGCTTTTGACAAGGCTTTGTTTCGACTTGATTTTAAATTCAATTAAAGTAGTTAATTGTTGAACAAATTTATTGTAAGGGATGATGGGTTTCCATTAGAGTTTCTTCACTGTAACAAATTGACACAGTTTTACAATATTTCTAGTAAAATTATACCTAAAAATAAACTGGAGTGGCCTCCACTTGACTATCTTGAATATTATTTTTTTGTTGAAAATAATAATGCTTTTCTTTATTTTAAATTCATCTTCCGATTGCTAGGAATCAATATCAATGTATTGTAACTAGGAGACTAATTCTTATCGCCATCTACACGGGTGATAAACGATGACGTATTACAACCGTACGGAGTCACAATCGCACGTTGGTTATTTTTTGTGTGTGTATTTTAGTCCTCACTGAAATAAGTTGGTAACAAAACGAATACATGATTATAAATCTGTTTAGCTATAAATTCAAAGATTTATAATATAATAAATTAATAAATCTTTGATACCGTTACGAAAATTATATATGCATTTTTTTTTATTACATTTTGAAGAGTATTTGCTGATTTATCTATCAAATTTTCTGTACCTCTTTTTTTACATAACAGAGTGACGATGTCGATGCTCCAGGTGTGCACCTCCTAATTTTGAAAACAATAACTTAACCGGAAGTAGCAGCTTACTCTTGATACTTATTTAATATTTCGATAACAGCATTAGGCTGGTATATGTCCGGTTGTGTACTTCCTAATTTTGAAAACAATATTTTAACTAGAAGTAACAGCTTACCCTTGCTACATTTTCAATGTTTCGATAACAGCTTGGGTTAGAGAAGAATTACTTTCCAAAAACTTGAGGATATTAAAATTTAAAGCAACTTTTGTACAAATAGTTTTTTTCGAAGAACGTACTATTTTCTAAAATATCACCTTTGAAAATTCTTAATTTATAATAAAGTTTGCCTAGTTAAAATTCACATTGATATTTACTTTCTTGGATGAAAACTTATCACGGGTGTAAAGTCTTACGTTAGGTATTAAAAATTCTATTTGTTGTATTGTTTTCGAGGTTAATATTTTGAAAGTGACATTTCGTTGCTAGAGCGATTTAAATTTTTCGTAAAATAAATGTTAATATTTAAACATATTTATTTTTTCAATTTTTCATAAAGTTACATTCCAAAATTCACTATAGTACGTTATAATAGGTATCTGGAAAGCTATTGCAGTGGAGAAAATGACATATACATCTTAATTTAGAACCCATTTAATTCTATAACCGGTATCAATTTGCTGAAAAACGCTCAACTTCAATAGATATTCAATATTGAAATTTGTAACTAGAATTTCTATTTTAAGAACCAAATGTTTGTATCCACTCCACTTTATAGTAACAGTGTTGCATGTAATGCAAAAAAAATTTGGAGTATGTAAGTGAGGTTATGTCCACTTTTGGCAAATTGTGTGATTTTGGGTTCCCAATAACCTATATCACTCATATTTAATAATAATGTACACTTGTAACACTAACCTTTCGAAAAATAATTAATAAAGAGGCTTGCCACATGCATATTATAAAGATCATAAGACTAAAAGAGGTTAGGTAACATTTTTCTGACAGCTAACAGCGTTACCGAATCTGCTTATGAAAACAACTAAAATTTATTACCAACTTAATGGTAATAACCTGCGACGTCACCTCGCGAGGGTGACGCTGGATAGTGCCTCCCAGTCCCAGTTAGGGGCTGGTTACGTAATGCCTTCATCTCCGCAATTCCAACATTTCAATGCGGCAACACGTGGAGTACCGGGTGTTCTTTCCACGCGAGAAGGGTTTGGTTCAATATAAGCCAAATCTGGCTCCAGAGTTCGATGATTCCGGCTTGGGGGAGTAAAAGAGTCAATCGTTACACGACGATGCTCAAGGCGGCGACCTAACGTTAACAAGGTCTCAATAGAATCTACAACTATCAATCCTAAGTGGTGTTAGAAATATGGAGTTATATTTCTGGTCATAATTCGTAATTGTATGGATTCGAAAACGGGAGTACTTTGGCGGCGAAACATACTTTGCAAGGTTGTCACGAAAATATCGATAGGTTCGTCGTTTCCTTGAGTTCTATGTTTGATTTCTTCAAACAAAAGATCATCATAATCGGGAGGCTGAAATACTTCACGTAATTTTGTGACAAGGGAATCCCAGTTACTAAACTTACGTCGATTTGCGCGATACCACAACAAAGCTCTACCCTTAAAAAGGTCAATACTACAATCAAACAATTGTGATTTCGTAACATTACGTGCAATACACAATTCGTTAACACGCTCGATAAAAGCACCTAATGAGATGTCTTTGGGTTCAGCACTAAAGTGCAAGTTCCAACGAATTGGGAATACAGTCTTCGCTTTTAATTGTGAGTAGGAAACCGAGTTCCTAGCGTCGATTGGTTCAATATCTGATTCGGATCCAGACGAAAGGTCATTACTCAGGGCTCCACTAGCGTTGGCGTCCAAAACACCATGAAGAGTGGATGAACGTTGGAAAGCTTTACTCTTACACTTAACCTCAGACCAACAAGAAGTTAATCGGACAATAAAGGACGATCGAGCGCAAAATCGCGGAAACGCAAAACTCCAGAAAAACGCAAAAGCTCAAAAGCGAAATAAGTTGTCTACAAAATTATAATTGCAAAAAAAATGAGGGAACAATATTCAACAAAAGATAACTAAATTGCACAAACTTATTCTTGCTGACTAAAAAAAAAAAAATACAACGCAAAAAGATATTTAATTGTGCCCTCCCCACGTTGAGCGCCAATTTGCGACGTCACCTCACGAAGGTGACGCTGGATAGTACCTCCCAGTCCCAGTTAGGGGCTGGTTACGTAATGCGTGGAGCGATGGATTCTACAAAAACTACTGAAGGACCGCCGCCTCAATGGTGAGAGAGAGTGGGTGTTCACGCGGTCAAAATTTAGTTCTTACCGAAGTGCGCCACACTATCCAAATATCTGCAGTGGTTTTGCGCCAAGTTGTCGAAATACTTGCCTGCGAAAGTCCTGAGGAAAGTGAAAAGGACTCAGGCAGGGATCCAAGGCGAAAGATAACCAAAAGTTAATCTTAAAACACTTAGATTATTTATTGTATTTAAATCGGTGTAATAGGCAATATACATGTGGGTCAACGTCACTACGGAATTTGTTGTTTGCTCAATGTTGACCAAAAAGAGGATGGAGCGTAGAATGCATTCTAGGGCCGTGGCCAAGGTAATATTTGATATCCCGTGGTATCGTCGTTATAATATCGTCGATTTAATGGACGTGCTTTAAAACTAACAATCTTATCCTAACTAGGGTCACCCGTGGGCACCATGTGCCCATATGGTATACAGAACATAGGGTCAGTTTTGACTGATGGCGAATTTTCATGTAATTTAATAATAATAACACGGTTTTTCTTCATTTTGTATCGTTTGACTATAATAGTAATACAAATTTCCACATCGCAAATAATAATAAAGAAAAAATCGAGTCCTTTTTTTGAATGCTATTTTGTTCTTAGATCACTATGCTGAGATTAACTAATCAATCGCTTATCATGCACTGTGTAACATCCGATAAATTTAAATTAAGATTTATTTAAAAAAAAAATTGTTAAACTTTGATTTTAACCTTGTAAGGTGCATAAATGTTGTATCATTTAGATAGTTTTCATGATTGTATATAAAAAACAGGATTATAAATTTACTTACGATTGCTGTTTATTATTTGAATCGATTATTCAAAAAATATGTATTACAAACCCTTTTTACGCAACATTTTTAATGATTTGACATTTGATTCATTATTGTTTTTGAATTAAATAATCAGGCTAGATTCTGAATTTTGCAGTATTAAATTTCAGTGTCACAACGGCAGTTTTAAAAGTGATAATTAGTTATATGCTAAAATACAATGGATTGTGCCATCAACAATAAAAGAATAAAATTGCCAACCAAACATGTTTCTAAATATGTTTGAATTATCTTCAAGATTTTATTTCTCCAATAATCAGAATTATAAATTTACTTCCTTGCAGTTATTATAATTTGACGAACTAAAGAATCTTACCGCAACTCATATTTTCAAAAATCACTGCTTCTTGGTCATTTTGAAGTGAGAATATTAACTATGATTTAAAATAAATGTACAGCAACACGTATTTGCTAAAAATATATGCAAATTAGGCAATAATATGCACTTATTTCATATTAAGTACTTAAAAATTGAATATATAACATGTTACTCCCCTTAAACTTAAGATTAAACTTCAAACAATGTTTCCGTAATTCGTACGTTGAAATACTGTTCTTGACACTCACGTGGTAGCACTTTTATTTATATTTGTTCTTTGGTCGGTCATTTTAACATAAATGCTTAGTAGCGACTCACAAACTTTAAATTAGAATAAATAAAACATAATTTTATTAACTATCAATTATTTATATTTCTCATTGACATACAATATCAATTTAATATAGCAGATGCTACTCTGTGTAAAGTACACAACACACTGAATACACTTCAAATCATCAAATTAATTGAAAATTTATCACAAAATCTTTTTTGACATTTCATTCTGACGTTTGATTTGTTTTTGTCTATTTCAAAGCAGACTGAACTTCAGAATCGTAGTGATTGTTTTATTTCAGTATAATCTATTTGATTATTTTTTATAACATTATTATAAGTCGCCATGGTGCAGTGGCTAAGTTTCATGCCTTTCACCCTGGAGGTCGTGAGTTCGATCCTCGTCTATGCCAATTTGCATTTTTACAAAAAAAGCATTCTACACACACTTACTCACATACAAATATTCTGGGTTATTATATTAATGATAAAGTTAAAGTTAGAGTGAAGCTCTCTACGTAATATATAAATTGACAATAACTAGTAGTGACAATACTACTGTGAAAGTTAAACAAACAAAAGTTGAACTTAGAGTGAAGCTCTAATTCACAATACCAATCAATAACAATAAGTAATGGTAATCACCATAAGGTACAAAGTACCTAAACCCAAAGTTAAATTTAGAGTGAAGCTCTTTAAATACTATAATAACCAAACCGTTTTTAATAATCGTGGCATAAACATAACATAAAATTCAATACAGAGTGACAACAAAATTCGCACAATCTGAAGGACGTACGTAAACAAATTGTAAAATGGAGGCGACTACGGAGGATGGCGGGGTGCGTAGGCGCGGTACCGTCCGTAACAGATGTTCAACGTCAAGGTCGACTGATAAAATGGAACGAACTCACCCCAGGTAGTTTCGAAAGGTATGCCCCGGTGACAAGGACACTACTAAGCCTGAGCGGTTGAGCAATAATTATTGTCCAATTTCGACGGTGGTCTGCCGTCCCTCCAAGTTCTTCACAAATAATTAACGGTATTTCCCAGCCTGGCGAAATTTCCAGGTGGTCGTACAAGCAGGGTCCAAGATGCCAGTGGTCCAAAAGGTCAGGTCCAAAAAGTCATAGGGTCCAAAAAGTCATAGGGTCCAAAAAAGTCAGGCTAAGGAGAGTGAAACGATAAGTCGAAACGCTGGTTGCGATAATAAAATTCCGCTACTTCCGTGGCGTCAGATAAAAGTGGCTTTTCCGTCCACGACGACGTGATAAATTTCACGGACAGCCCAGATTTTTCCTGCGTTTTCGGCAAAATGCGCGCCAACAAACAGACTCACGATAGCTTAATATGGCTTTACACAGAAAAGATCTCGAAAACTAATATCTGATGATCAAGGTGCACGTGGCTTTCTCACAGAACAATATCTTCGACTCACCAACACGTTTCTTGACTCGATCTTAACGTCTCAACTCGTCCCGTCGCGCCAGGCGACAACAAAATTTGCCACCTGTTCGCGGTAAGCCGTACTACGGATGTCGGTAAAAATATCTTCATCCACACAGACCACAAACATACTACAAAATTATAACGTGACAAACCCTATCCTATAGGCCTATAATGTGCGAAACTGAAGTAATTCGTATCTTCTGTAATATGAAGATTTCAGAAAAATATTAGAATATGTATAGTTTTAAATGTTATTTCCTTTCGAAAATTAAAATTAAAATATAGGCTTGCCACATGCGTATTTTGATAACGAATGTTGGTGAGATCGGAAATGATATGAATCTTATATTGAATGTTACAAAATCAAAGGTTATGAAGTTTGAAAAAAAACGGAATGCAAGGTAGTAATAAATGACCATCAGCTAGAACAGATGAAACAATTTGCGTATTTTGGTTGTATGTTTACTAGTGAAGAATATTTGCTTGGATACTAGTATTTCGGAGGATGCGAGATAATGTGCAAATTATATAATTGTAATATCCTTAGATTACATTATATGACTCATATAAAATAAGAAAATCAATATTCATAGTTAATAAACAAATCAATGTATCATGTTAGTTCTAGTTGATAAGTATAAATACTACAGATTAAGAATAGGTTCGACACTCTCGATTCTAATTTTGTACTAGTAACAACGTTGCTCTACAGCAGGGGTGGGGAACCTCCGGCCCGCGGGCCGCATACGGCCCGCGAAGTCATTTGACCTGGCCCGCGAGCAGTGTTGCCAACTCGTGGGAATTTTAAGCCTCAAATGGGAATTGTCTCTGAAATATGGGAATTTTTACTATTGAGATACTGTTTTTTTTTTCATAATAAAATAATTAAATACTGCATTTATGAACTTCTTTGTGATTAAAACGAAGCATTCCGGAAATATACGAAGAGTTATGTTCTTTTGTATGTTTAGCAGAAGAGTGTTTAGTGCGCGCAGTAATAATACGCCGACTGCTGACAGATATTGTGTTGGCGTATTTTGCAATTCCTGGGGGGATTGTGAATTTTTCCTTGTTGCACATGCGTGACTGTTCGTCATTCTTTTTGGTTCTTCGTGCGCAAACGTGAGTGATTTAGAAATTAAAACTTATATATCCTACAAATGGCGAGTATAAAGAAAAGAAAAGTGGATGCAGATTGTCGGTCTTTTCAAGAAAAATGGACACATGATTATTTTTTTGTTGAGGTGAATGGCAAGCCTGTGTGCCTAGTTTGTGGGGATGCGTTAGCTGTTATGAAAAAGGCTAATTTGGAGCGTCATTGCAGCACAAAACATGCAAAATTAAATGAATT
The DNA here is from genome assembly GCA_933228885.1 of Leistus spinibarbis. Classification (NCBI taxonomy): domain Eukaryota; kingdom Metazoa; phylum Arthropoda; class Insecta; order Coleoptera; family Carabidae; genus Leistus; species Leistus spinibarbis. The sequence goes on from OW121806.1 coordinate 653,008, forward strand.
GGGAGGCCAAATGCGCCTGGATAAAATCAAAGATCTTCAGCAGAGTTTGAAATCACAACAAGCCGTTTTCACTAAGCTTCGTGGTGACAATGACAACGTTATTCAGACAAGTTATGTAGTGAGCGAGCTAATCGCAAAGAAACTGAGGCCTCATGTAGAGGGAGAGTTTGTGAAAGAGTGCATGGTGGCTGCTGCGGAGTTATTAGCACCAGACAAAGTAAAATTGTTTCAGAGTGTTAGTTTGTCTCGAAGAACCATCTCAGATCGGATTACTGACTTGGCACAAGATATTAAAAACACACTGAAGGGATCTGTAGAAGATTTCCAATTTTTCTCTCTGGCTTGTGACGAGACAACGGACATAACAAATACTGCTCAACTGGCCATTTTCGTTCGTGGAATAAATGCAGAGTTTGACACGCGAGAAGAACTGCTGTCACTGGAAGCCATGCATGGCACTACAACAGGTGAGGACTTGTATGAGAGGCTTGTTCTATCAATGAAGAAACTTGAGCTAACCTTTGAAAAGTTAAGTGGCCTTACTACAGATGGCGCTCCAGCCATCGTTGGATCGTTAAAAGGGTTAATTGCATTTGTAAAGAAAGAAATGAATCGTCTCTGTCTTGACCCAAGTGATTTAATTATATGCCACTGCATCATACATCAAGAGAGTCTCTGTGCACAGTCGTTGCGGCTCGACAATGTGATGTCAACAGTAGTGTCATGTATTAATTTTATCAAAAGCAGAGGGCTTAATAGTCGCCAATTTAAGGAATTTCTGAATGACCTTGATTCTGAGTACGGTGATCTTGTTTATCACTGTGAAGTACGGTGGCTGAGTCGCGGGAACATGCTAATGAGGTTTTACGAACTGCGTGATGAAGTCAAGCAGTTCATGGAGATGAAGGGAAAACCTGTCAGGGAACTCAGTATTAGCAAGTGGCTGTGTGATCTAGCGTTCATGGTGGACATTACTAAGTACCTGTCAGAGCTAAACGTCAAGCTGCAGGGTCCCAACCAGCTTCTCAGCTCCCTGCTTTCAAACGTAAAATCATTTGAAGCTAAATTAAAGCTGTGGAAAGTGCAACTCGAAAGGAATAACACGGTGCATTTCCCTACGCTGGAAGGACAAAAGCCTTCTACGACACTTGAGTATGCTGGTGAATGTGCGAAACTAATTGAGGCATTTAATGAAAGATTCAAGGACGTGAAAAGTAAGGAAATTGAATTGAACATCTTTGCTACACCGTTCAATGTGGAACCAGCTGATGTGCCTGATAACTTCCAACACGAAATCATTCAGCTGCAAACTAATGTTGAGCTGAAAGCTAGATACAACAATCTCCCACTGCTTGAGTTCTATAAACGTTACATACGCAATGATGAATTTCCCATTTTGAGGAGACATGCATTGAAATATGCATCTGCATTTGGAACAACTTACTGTTGCGAGCAGTTCTTTTCTAAACTTACGATCGCAAAGAATCGACTGCGTTCCAGATTGACCGACGTAAATCTGGAAAATCAGTTGCGAGTAGCCACATCATCAATATCAGCTAATATCGCACGACTCAGCAAAGAAAGGCAGTTCCAGCCATCACATTAGGATTAGGATGAGTTAATTATGTTTAAAAATGGATATATTTTTTGTTTGTTTATTTTTTATTTATTTGTTTATTTATAATATATACATATATATATTTTTTTTGTTGAACAATAAAAACTAAAAAAACTATTATTATTTGTCTGGCCCGCGAATGATGTTATAAATTTCCAAATGGCCCTTGGCAGAAAATAGGTTCCCCACCCCTGCTCTACAGCACTGTATTCCAAATAAATAAAATAATATTTTTTAAAAGACAAAGTCTTTAAAACATAATTGGCGCAGTCGGTAGGATAGCATCGAAACAGTAAAGTAAAAAAAAAAAATACGGTGGTGATTTCTAAAAATCTTTACTTTGCTATTTCTGAAATTTACGGCTTCTACATTAAGCCCATCAGAGGTCTGTCACGACTCATCTTTAACCAGACTGTTCCGTTGGTGCGTTCACGAACTTCAAACCAAAGAAGCTTCTTGCTGTTCCACATCCTTAGTTCACGTCTATACAAAAAGAAGAATCAACAATGAGTCCGGGATATCAATAATCATCGCAACAATAACATTGTAAGTGATAATTTAATTGTAACAATTACACACATGTTAGATAACTCTGATCTAGAAACAATACAACTTAGTAATATTACTAGAAATATTATATTAAAACCCGCAAGGTTGACATTACCCAGTAATAATATAGCTACTGTTTCTCTCTCAGAGATCAAAAATTTAACTGAAATTATCCCCACATATAATGGAGATATAAAATACTAAACAACTATATAAATGCAGTAGACGACGTTGAAAATACATTATCAACTATCATACTAACTCCAATACAAAAAACATTCTTATTTGGCTTAATAAAATCAAAATTAACTTCAATAGCAGCAGAATTACTTCCTAAAAACCGACTTCGATGACAAGGCAAACGCAGAAACAATACTGTTAGAAATTCTGCAGATTAAAAATAAAAACGGTAGTGAAAAACATTAGATGCGATTAATCATCAATTCTTAAAATATAAATCAGAAATTACACTTAAAAATTATACACAATTACAAAAACACGCAATTATAAACGAAACACAAAAACTAGTAGTATCTTATTTCTTTTCCCTACTACCCAACTCAGTAAGAGGTTCATTTATTGTAAAGAACCCAAATACACTAGAAGAATGCGAACAATTACTTAGAAATGAATTCAATTTCTCAAATATTCAATCACCTATGCTGACAATTTCCTAATTTTAATAAAAATTTCATATTAACAACAGACGCTTCAGATTACGCCATTGGATCAGTACTTCTACAAAAAACAGATGAAAAAGAAATGCCCGTCGCTTATTATTCGCGCACATTAGGAAATGCTGAACAAAATTACAGTACAATAGAAAAAAAACTTTTAGCTATAGTAGAATCAATAAAGAACTTTAGGCCTTACTTATACGGACAAAAATTCACGGTTAAAACAGATCATAGACCATTAGTATGACTTTTTAAAATGAAAAATCCCAATCAAAAATTAATGAGATGGAAAATAGAGCTAAATGCATACGATTTCGATATCGAATATTTACAAGGAAAAATGAATGTTATAGCTGACAATATGTCAAGACAGAGAAGTGAAACAAAAATTCATTATAAAACTGGTGATGTAACAGAAACAAATATATTTGCGCATTGTATATCCAGAGACATTGAAATAAACCAAGGTCTAGCTAAACAGATACAAAAGAAATTTAATAGTATAAATTATATAAAAGAAAATGGAAATTTGGGAAACCAACATTTAATAATTCACACTGTAGGTAACAAAAGATCATTATAAAGATAAACCAACATTAAAAACCATAGAACGAAGTTTAAAAGAATTACGTGATTATTGTATAACAAACGAAATATTTCAGATAAATATCCCACTATTAGGATGCGTTTTAGACAAACTAGATTGGAAATCAGTCAGTGATACAATTCTAAAAATATTTGAAGATACTAATACCATAATAAGCGTATACGAATTACCCAGAATAAACATGAATGACTCAACATCCAGCAACAGTGGAACAAGTCACTCTGACACAGAAAATTTTGTAAATGGAATCAGATATGTTGAAAATAGATTAAATATTGCAGATAACCAATTAACATTAGAAACACACGACGATGAAACTGAGATCCAAATATTTTTTATTTGTAGATGATCGGGTTCGTCCGTTGTCCGAAGGTGAAAAAGTTTATAGTGCGGGCCATGTCACTCTTTGTGGATTTAAAAAAGACACTGCGGAAAATAAGGAGATAGTCCGCTGTTTTACAAACGAGTAACCTTAAGGCACATCCCCATCAAATTAATATAATTTTAAGAGACAATGTGGCTGAATGGCAAGCTACTTGCTCTTGTAAAGCAGGCGCATGTGTAAACTCCGGAAAATAAATTAAACCATGATTGTATTAAAAAATAAATATATTTTCATTAAAACATATAAAAAATTGTTGTAATTTTAAGTTAAAACTATATATTTTTTAGTAAAATAATTTAAAACATTTTTAAAATTTGACATTAAAACTATATTTTTTTATTAAAATAGTATAAAACATTTTTATAATTTAACATTAAAACTATATATTTTTTATTAAAGTAGTATAAAGCATTATATCACTTTTGCACATTACTCCGCTGGAAATGTTTGTCACTTAAAATTGGTGAATATAAATTTATAATTGCAGAAACAACTATCATTATTTCATTTAAAAATGGAACTACTGTCCATTTCAATTTGTTTTTAAATATATGCATTGTCACACTCGCTGACCGATACGTACCACATTGGTACGGAGCAATATTGTTTGCAAACACTAGTCATTTTCATAGATATCACTTCATACAGAAAATTACATAAAATTAACTTGGAATTATAATGACGATATATGAGAAATATATATGTTACTCTACATAACTTTGGTACCAATTGTCACCACCAGACGTCAGCCACTTCGTGTGACGTTCCCAATATACTAGAGAGATGTGGGATCAATATTATATGAAAATTGAAAAATCGATTTCTTGACCCCAAGAAACCATTTATACTTACATAATTCTTAGTGCTCCGTTAGTGCTCTTTGGTGCCTATGTGAAAAATAAATTAGAACGCTTTTTACAAATTTTATTTTTTAAATACAGAATGGCGTGCCAAGTTCACAAGGGCATGCCATGTCCTTATAAATTTAAAAACACTTTATAAAATCTTTGGTGTTTCGTTAGTGCTTTTCAGTGCTGAGTACAAAATTGAGTTTTATTTATTAGGTTTAGATTTACAGCCAAATTTACGCACCTTGCTTTCGACACCCATTTTAATTTGAGGGTCATGCAGGTCAAAATCCTAGCTCGCTCAAAGCTAACTTAATAAACAAATTCAATCGCGTATAACTATTTTTTGTGTTTAAAATTAATTTAATTTCGTTAAATTGACTCTTCGAATAATACTAAGTACTTTTAAGCTTTATAATTTTTTTATAATAAAATTTGTTTGTTATTTATTTATTAGAACATTTAGAATATATAATTATTAGCATTTTCAGTTAAAATCGTCAAAGTTAATATAATATATACAAAAGATAAAAGTGCCACGACATCCCACTCTCAAACAAATTTTCCCATATACTCGTAGTAACATCCTTTTTAATAACATCAAAAAAAAAAGAAATCAGCTGCCGCCACCTTCACATTCTTATTATATTAAATTCTATGTGTACGTCTTTTAAATGCCACTATCAGTGTATTTATTAATTATATTATATTAATTATTAAAAATAATTAACAATAAATTAATAATAACAAATATTATATAATTATATTAATTGAAATAAATAAATAATCTTATTATTGAATTATTATAAATAAATAATTAATTATTAAATTATACCCCTTTATCCGAAATTACATGAAAATACGACAATTCCTATGGTTGTACTGCATAAGAGCGAAACCCATAATATCCCATATTAGCGGCTTTCAAAACAGCGACAGGCTCATAAGAGCGACAAGCCAGAAAAACGACATGCCATAAAAGCGACTACCCAAAACAGCGACATACTATAAGAACGACAGACAAACCCAAAAGAGCGACAAGCTTATAAGAACGACAGGCTCATAAGAGCGACACCTCATATAAGCGACAAACCTAAAAACGATTTTTTTTTAAACAATATTTAGGTGCATCAATTGCATGGTTATTAGTACCTTTACCTTGGTATAATATGTTTACATTTTGTCTATCTTGTCTTATCTATATTTGTGTGATTAGGGCTGTCTCTTTTAGGTATTGCAGTAATCTGTGCATAGCTGTGTAGTTGTCAGCTGGGACCTCTACGAGTTGGTTTGGTATGTTGTTCTTTTTCTGGTGTCCTCATATTTTGACAATCTACGATGATATGTTGGGTGGTGATGTTGGTAGTCAGGTTCTTGTTCGGCTATTAGTAATTGTAGTTCTGGGAGATGGTTAATGAACCCATTAATATTCCACTGTAAGGTCTGATTGGGCTCCGTGGATAATTAATTTCTGGGTTTCCTCTATAAACTGTGATTGTAGTATTCGGGATAGTTTTGTAATTTTTTTTTTTCTTGTTTTGCTGTCTTTTAGCAGTGGGTATAGATCATTTAACGTTGCTATTTGTCCTGTTATATTAGTTATATAGTCTCGTGCTAGGTTTCGTTGATCCTTGATGCCTTGTGCGTTTTCCAATAGATCGGTTAGTGATTCATAGTCAATTGCATATTTCTTTGGGTTTTTATCGATTTAATTTATTGTTATTGTTAGATATTCTTCTGCTTTGTGTGATTTGGTAGCAGGGCCTAGTGTTCTGTGTTTCTTACTTTTGTTTTTAATGTCAGTTGGTTTGTTTGTTTCAATTATAAGTGGGTTTTCTGTTTGGTTCTTCAGGTTTAGTATGCTTTCTTCGGAGCTAGTTGATAATGGTGCGGCCCTCTTCTGGTTTATTACAAGATCACATAGTATGATTGCTTTGTTTTTGTTTTAATTGTTAATTGTATTAGTTGGTGGCAGTTGCCATCTTTGTTGTGGTTTTTCTAGTTGTGTATGTTGTTCTGGGGCATTTTGTGATATTGCTTGTCTTTCGTCTTTTTTTGCTCATGGCGCTTCGTGTACTTGTACTTCATGTTGTTGCTTTGGTTGGTACTGTAGTGGAGAATGTTGGGTTGGTTGGGATTGAGATTGTATGTTCTGTGTAGGTTGCACGTCTTTTGGGTTGTTTATTGATTGGCGTTTGTGTGGCATTGATTAGCGTTGTGACCGTGTTTTTACATATGTAGCAGTTGGTTGCGTCTACTGTCAGGCGGTATATAGTTTCATCATATTCCCTGGTGAACATTTTAAATCTTAAGTACGGTTTATTTTTGGCATTTAAAAATTGATATAAAAAAATATCTAATATAAACTTATTTATGAAGTATTTTTGCGATTTCACTCAAAAATGTAGATAATATATCTCAAATAAGATGTACTAAATAAAACCGTATTCATCTCGTACATAAAAACATTACTATTACCATGTTGGAATTACCATGTTTTAAAATACGTAAAATATACGTAAAATATATGTATCAGTATATATAATAAAAAACAGTATGTTTTCAATACTATTTAAATTTAAATTGAATATTCTATATTTTTCTGATTATATATGTGTATGTACATTATATTGTAATCTCAAAATTTTACTAAACTAATCGACTTAAATACAAATTAAATTATACATTTTAAATATATATATTTTCTAAAGTTCAATTTATGTAATTTCTTGTGTCATTTTAATAACGTCATATTTTCTACTATGTTAATATAGCACAGCTAAAAAGTAGTATAAAATATACGTAAAATGTATGTAGAATATACGTATCAGTATATATAATATAAAAATATGTTTTTAATAATATTTAAGTTTAAAGTGAATATACGTACTCAATATACAATTTATGATATACGTATTTAAATGGTACTTCAAATAGCTACATTGTATGTCTTCAAAAGCGGACATACCTACATAATTTATAGTTGTTTTTGGTATTTTTGAGTAGCTATAAATGACGTATATGGAATTTGAAAATACGTATTTTTTAAGTAAATTTTAGGTATATTTCGCGCAAAATGTTCGCCGGGTCGACGGTGAAGCTGTCAGGGATTTTGATTTCGTCTGTCAGTGAGATGTATATTTGTCTTCTGAAGCTTAGAACGTGGTTGTACTTGTCTTCCCTCATACCTACTTTTAGAAAGTTGGTAAATATCTCTTATTCGCTAAACTAGGGAATCCCAGGCAGAGAAAGAATCTTTGTTAGCTCTATACCAGCGTAGGGCGGAATCTTTAAATAAATCACTCGCAGAATTAAAAAGTTCTTCTTTATCCACGTTACGCGAGATACGTAGCTCGTCGACAAGTACCAAAAATTCGACTACTGAACTCTTGCCATCAAAATGTAGGTTCCTTTAAAACACGGGTACAAAGTTGTTAGAAGGTTTAGGGTGTATTGAAGCTATGACTGGATTAGGAACTGGAATTTTGGCATTATCCGAGCATTTTATGCACAAAACATCGTCTAAAGCACGGATTGCATCTAGTAGTTGCGATACCTCTTTGGCTAAAGTAGCCTCTGTAATACGAATGGTACGACATAGTAAGTAAGCGATGCGATTGTCAAGATGTTCGTACGAAATGGAAGAGAGAGTGTCACAAAAAATTTCTATCAAAGATGTCAAGGTAGTTAACTTGGATTTGCAAAGGGCTCACTCGCCTTTTTGGCTAAAAATAATTTGGTCGGTAGGTGCGTCGGTAAGTATAATTAGTCTTTGTATGGCTTGACGGGAAGTGAAATCAAAGCGTGGCTCACCACGGAGTTTAAGCTCATAACACAGTTCATCGTTCGTTTAACCGTGATAATTCATTTTTAATAACAACTACACAGGGGAAAAAAATTATATATATATAGTCAACTCTATATGAGATTGACCAGTTAATAATTAAAGAAAATAACCAAAACAAAAATTTACAACAAGGAGATACGTCGTAATCTCTTTATGAGATGCAAAATATATAGCAGTAACTGTAAAGATACTGAAGGCAATACATACGAAATAATATAAAAAAATGTTTTCAAAAAAAAATAGAAATTAATATAGCCTACATAATTATGACTAAAGACACGATATCAAGAAAACATTAAAGATACAATGCAAAGATAGAAAAAGATAGATACGATATAAAATGTAATAGATACTACAAAAGATATATTAGCAATAGGAAGAATAAAGAATGATAAACGTACTAGAAAAGAAAATTTACTTATTTAACCATTCATAAACACACACCTCGATGATTGCCAAAATTTGATTAGGGATGTCAATTTTATTTCGACCCAGGTATTCAAAATTACCATTAGAGCACACTACTGGTTTTCTTTATTTACCCAGCAAACGAAAATTAACCTTTTCGTTACAATACGATATATATATATATATATATATATTATATATAAATCCCAAATAAACTGTCAATCCAACCACAGGACCCTGAAATGAAATGATCTAATTAAGTCTATTTTGATTCCTTGTCAAAATATTAACAAGCATAGATCATACGAATTATTAAACTACATGTGAATTCATGGCAACATAACATTCCCATAACTGGTACATTTTTGCAGATATTTTTCAAAAGAAAATTGTGCGAGATATTTTATTAATATTCTTCATTATGATCATAACGATTTTTGCCATATGTACAACCGTTCTAGTGATATTGGTGATTGAAGAATAAAATCATAGTTTAAGAATGCAGTTCCGCTTATAATACTATTTTAAAAGATAAGAGGTGCATAACTAAATCTAATACAAGTCATAAGGTTGAAGTTTCACAATATTCCAACATTCGGTTCAGAGAGGGTCAAAACATGTATATCCATTGAAATCTCGAATTCGAAATTTCTTTTGATTAAAAGACTTACTTATTACTTCGTAAAAGAAAGTAAAATTTTTATGAGTGATGTAAATGGAATAAGATTGCGAGGTCGCCCACGAAATATATGGATGAATATGATTGAGAATGAATTGAATATAAGGCATGTCGTGAGTAAGCAGAATAAATGAGCTTGTATGAAAGGTTCAATGAGTGAAGTCAGCAAGGATAGGGTTGAATGAACTTTTTTGATTGTACGAATGTGAGGGTTGCCTGCCAGCCCAGTCATGGAAAAGTTGTGATGTTATGTATGTATACTCGTATGTAGGGTATAATTAAATTTTTCGTTACATTCATTCGTCAAATATTAGTACAACTTTTATATTTATATAGTTGACGCAAGCAACACTATGCCATATTCATTCAGGGTAATCGAGCAACAGGAACAAATGATGAGTGGCTTGTCGATTTGGCAAATGCAATGCCACGTTGCAAAATTGGATGAAGCAGTCGATTCTCTGACACGTATAGAATAGAGAACATTTGCTGTTGAACTGCTGCTGTACCTATTCGTACGTGGTATATATCTACGTCCAATTAATCTGTACGATGTCCGGATTATTGAGATGCGAACCACGGACAAATGTCAACCTGGATCACGAGTCGAATTTTAAACAAGCTACTGGGTAATGTGTCGGGAATCTTATGCACAATTTATCGAGTGGTTAGCAAATTAATTTGAAGTTAATTTAGATGTATTAACTTTTTACTTTCCTTTACGCAGTAAAAAGTAAGTCTTGTAATCATGAAAAATTTCGAACTTGAGATAACAACGAGATAATTGTGAACTTCAAACGTTAGTCTCGTATATTGTCTAGATGTGCACCTACTATTTTTGAAAGGCATAGTATATATATATATATATATATATATATTTATATATATATATATATATATATATATATATATATATATATATATATATATATATATATTTGTTATATTTCTTAACTTCAAACGTTAGTCTCGTATATTGTCTAGATGTGCAGCTACTATTTTTGAAAGGCATAGTATATATATATATATATATATATATATATATATATATATATATATATATATATATATATGTATATATATATATATATATATATATATATATATATATATATATTTGTTATATTTGATATTTGTCATTTGACATTGGTTATCACAGATAGATGGACTGAGAACGTGTTTCGAGCGCATTGTTTATTGAAAATAGTAACGCAAAACCAACGATAAAACAAATTTGTGATTGATATTTAACTTATAAACAAGACTTGTGCTGGTCACAAATGTTTTTTTTTTGACTCCACAGTTGTGGATGTAAAGAATAAAAACTGTAAAATTGCGCCTAATTTTGAGGTTTATATTTTTATCTATTACTACCACGCATATTCTTATACAATTTCGCATCGACTAATATGCTTAATATATCAATTTGTGCCAATTTTTTTTCGACCATAAACATCGCATGCAACATCCAGTCCCTATATATTAGAATGACGAATCGTGGTACCTCATATTAGGGTTGTGCCAATATCACCCAACTAGACTAGATATTAGTTATTATTATCATGTAAAATATGAAATTTGTTATAATTGCGCTAGTTTATTTAATCTTTCTTGGAAAAAATATTAATGTAAGTATCGTTATTATGAAAGTTTTAATATCGAAATATTAACAGAAATACACGTTTTGGCCATCCCTAAATCTAATCTAACTATTTTCCAAATGACATCTCTGCTTGTGTGGGTCTGTGTATTTTGAAGCGCTCTAAAGCCCAATCTGTTGAAGGTACACATATGAAACTTAAAACTTAGGACTTGTATGTGTCCTAGATTTGCATTTCCTATATTTGAAAACATTATCTTAACCGGAAGTAACAGTTTACTGCAGCAACTTTTTCAATATCTCAGAAACGGCATATGGTAGAGAAACAGTGATTCTTGTAAATGTTGACGATATTAAAATATCATACAATTTTAGTTTGATTATTTATTTATTTACATGTATCCTTTTCTGAAAAGTACCCTTTAATTATGGTAATTTTGTACTTACATTTCCTTAGGATGAATTTAAAACAAAATATACAATTATTATAAAAACAAATTAGGACACGACAAGGGAGTCGAATGAACGCTCTCCTGTTTTATTTTTTAAGTTAAATGTTTTATGTTATTATTTCAAATAAAGTATGACTCTCTGGAGCACGTTCCAAAACCTTACCCTAGTCTAGAGTCTATAGTAGAGAGTTATATCCGAGTAAACTTATATACGTTCCAAAACTTTCAGAGTTTCCGATTTGAGTTAACTCAGAGTAAACTCTTTCAACCCGTCGGGAAAGGTAGTATTGACTTGACATGCACACTAGTTGAATAATTTGAATATAATTTAGTTCCTTTCTTTTTAATTAACAAATTACTTTTCATCTCAATTTTACTCATATCTGAATCAGTAGAAGCTTCATATATCTACAATCGACAATTTTATATAAAGTAAACAATTTAGAAGATAATAATTATTTTAAATTATATGAAAATACAGCTTTAAATTATAATATACGCCACTTATTCCACATGCCGTTTCAAAATCTAAGTTAATTCTATGATCAGCTACACAGTTTCAAATACCTGAATCCGAGTACCCAGGTTCAAATTCCTAAATCCGAGTAGCCGGTTTCAAATATCCGGATCCGTGTACCCGATTAATTTCTGGTATACCTGATTCCTGGTCACCCGATTCTTATTCACAGCACTTCTACATTTACATACACTAATGTTGACAGGGATATACCTGAATTTATTTTTTATTTACCCAAAAATTATTTCTTTACTTTCACCTTTGTGACTCAATGTTGATGTTAATTATTATATTTCTTCTAAGGTACCTGTCATGCCAAGGAGATTGTGATATTTTGTTTAGTGAATAAGAATATAATTATAATTTTTATTAGAAGACACAGCTCAACAACAATGATAATCTTTAATAATAGTAGTGAAGAAATGAACAGTGACATGTATGCTCCCTGTGAACGCGTTTGTGAATTAATATATTTAGCTAGGGTCCTATGTTGCTATGAATATTTGAACAAGCCTTTTTTTGCCACATTGTCTGCGGTAGTTGGTCACTCTGTTCAGTACTTGTCCCTACTTACCTTGTGGTAATTAAGTTACGTGAATTGTCTGCCGGTTTAACGAATAATTGAGTTTCCACGGTTTAATGCTGGACTAATTGTACTTGATTTTATTACTCTTGTTTGCTGGGTGGTCTACAAAATGTCCGGTATAATTTATGTGTTAACTTTCACGCATTTAAGGTCTGTTTACGATTTTAATTCACTTATGTAAAACATTTCAGACATTTGCGCGTAAAGCTAAAATCGTATTTATTACATATTTGATATAATAATAATTTCAAAAATATTTTACTTAAGAATTGCAAAAGATAGTTTTCAAAAAACACAAATTGAACTTTTTTTACTTTTTTTTTATTTTGGGGTGGTCAAGGAATGATGACTGCTTTTGTCATATGCCACTGTGTACGCCCGGGGTGAAGGTATGATGGTGAGAAACTGAGAAAAAATTATTTATAAATATCCTGCCGTAACATCGGTGCGAGGATTCGAACACTAACCATCAGAACTAGCTGAATCTCTATTATTTATAACTTATTTACTTATACATTTGTTTTTAAAATATGTACTTATTTACTTATACATTTATTTTTTAAATATGTGTGTGTGTGTATAGTTATATATATATATATATATATATATATATATATATATATATATATATATATATATGTGTTCTAGTGATTTTTGTTTTGTGCGTGCACTTATGATAGTGTAAGTGTATGTTTGTTTTTATTTTGAATTTTGTTATTGTTTGTTTGTGCAGGAAAGTTAGTTTAGGGTTAAAACCCTGCATTTGTGCTGTTTTTTATAAAACTGATTTTCTAACTTCCTACAACTAACTAAAAGACGTCTTTAAGATGTCAAAGTCTTTAATAGTATGAAGCCTAAAGTCATGCAAAGCGATGCCCTCTACACGTCTAACTTCACTTGTTTAAGACAAAATTTAAGATGTTTTGAGAAGATGTCTTAAAGACTTTAAAAGGATAACTATAAGTCGACAATAGGACGTCTTTAGGTCTACTATATGACTCCTAAAAATCTAAATAAAGACGTCCAAAATTGGTCATTTTGTGGTCTTGTGGGGATAGGTAATGTTGAATTTTTAAAGACTAGAAATAGGTGGAGTCACATTGGTTTTGCAATCTACACAAACTACGCATTTTTTTGGTACATAATAGCAAATCCAAATGTGTTTCTTTTCAGATAGCAAATCAAATGTAATACCAGAATTTTCCGTAAATAACTAACAAATTCGAATAAAAATAATATTATAATACATTATTAAACACAAAATATAACAAATAAAGAGCAGTTGATTTTTTAACTGGAGTTAATTATAATTTGCATCTATGCAGTCAGATAGATTTTTAGCTTTTTTTTATAATTTTTTTTAGATAAATCGCAACCGTAGCACTCAAACCGAATAAAGTCTGGGCATCTATACAACGCACAGAGATCTTAATTTGGGTTGTCCGCTATGATTGTGACATACGGAACATATTGAAACTGAAGAGAACATATTAAAAACCAGAGCGTGTATGGTAAAATAGTATTTTTAATTGCCAGGTTTAGCCTATCACTAACATGCCTCAACCAATCTCGTTCAGTGTTTGTTTCATCATTGACAGTTACCCTGGTGTTATCTGTATGCAGCGCTTCTGAAATATACAAGAATTATACAATAATATTAACGAGATAAAAAGAAGAAACAAAAATGGAAGAAGTACCTAAGCACTAAGGATGAAGAAGATTACGAAGAATACAGGATTCAAAGAATAATAGCAAAAGAAGTAACCAAAAAATCAAAAGAGAAGACATGGGAAGAGTTTGGAAACACGTTTTTTCTTTTTCAATGAAAGCGAGGAATAGAAAGAAATGGAAAAAAATTATAGAAGACTAAGAAGAGAAACTAATCTCGACACCCGAAAGGGTAAAGGAGATTTAAAACGCTTATATATATACATATATATATATATATATATATATATATATATATATATATATATATATATATATATATATATGTTATTGTTATATATTGCAAAATATATTGAGCGTTAGTTCTTCTGCATGCGGGATAGCAAGGAAATAGCGGCGAGGGATCCTTACGTGAACTATACTGTGTAATTCTCGCTGCCACGCCCTCCAACGGTCTGTCAAGTTCAAGGTCAGATCATCATCCCACCTAATTCCGCTTCTCCAAATATCTTGAAGAAGGATCTTTGCCTTCACGATAAAATGTCCCATGAGACCTAGTGGGTCATATACAGACATTACAATTCGTAATACTTCTCTTTTAGTAGGTCTCTTTTATCCAGACAAAATATTTTGTTTCACCTTATGGCAGTTGATTTTAAAGGTAAATTCGTCAGTGGTTGGATTCCACCACATTCCTAGAATACGCTCGTCTGGAATAACTTCTTTCTCCAGGTTAATTCCTTTTAAACCTTTGAAAGTATCTCTTTCGGGATAATCTTGAGTATGTCTTTACTGTGGCAAGTCCAATTGCATATTTCAAATCCCGCTTTCTTCTGGCCGTAGATTATGTCATAAGTGAGCGCCTTCGCTTCCTTTACAGAGGGAATGCTATGTAGGAAGTCGTCCACATAATAATTTTGTTGGATAACTTCGCAAACTTCCGGGTACTCTTTCTTGTACTCTTCTGCATTGAGATTTTTCACATACTGAGCTGAAGTAGGTGAACAAGTTGCACCAAAAACCATTACCAACATCTCGTATTCTTCTGCTGGCTTTTGTCGTTCCTCACCTCGCCATAGAAAACGCTGAGCAGGTCTGTCTTCTTGTCGAATAAAGACGCGGTGGAACATATCTTTTTGTCTCCGGCAAATGCTACCTCATACTGGCAAAATTTCCACAGAACGGATACGAGTGAGTTGTTCATATCGGGTCCCTGCATCAACATTTTGTTAAGACTAACTCCATAACTCTTGGCTGCAGCGTCGAATACTAATCGTAATTACTCTAGTTTGTTGGAGTTGTACTACGCCAAAGTGTGGAAGATACCACAATCTTGGATGTCTTTCTTGAGATTCCTGCGCCGTTAATTTTCTGATAAACCCTTTCTCCAGGTATTCATCAATCTTTGCGACGTATATTACGGCAAATTTGGGGTCCCGATCCATTTTTCTCTCTTGGCAATGTAACCGGTGAAGGGCCATAATTTTGCTCTCAGGAAGACTGATTTGATCATCTTTCCACAGAAGTCCTGTTTCGAATCGATCACCTTCTTTGACCGTTGTTTGCTCGTTGTTCTTCTTTAGACTTTGGACGATCCGGATTCAGTTTCAGACCAAATTCCTCGGTTGAGAAGCTTATCTTCATGAGTTGATGAAGTTGATCATTTTGTTCAGTACTTTCACAGAGATGAAAGCACTGTCCCGGCTTCTATATATTATTAATCGTGTTTGGCCCAATCAAATACCAACCATGTTTGCATCGCAAAGCTACTGGGGACTCTACTGTTGACTCCACATACTGCCTTGGAAAAATGAAATGTATATGCCTACTTCCAATTAACATCTTTGGTTTTTTATAATTAAAATTTGGAATTTTACATTTCCCGAATTCTAGCCATCGTTCCTTAATCAATTTGGCACCCTGACTCATGTGACTCAGCGGTAGCTCCTCTATCGTCCTTATTTCTTCAATGCCAAATGATTTAGTGGACGCGAAGATTCCCTTTATGGTGCATGCAACGTTGCGCGAGTCTTTGTAATTTTTCATCGCCGTCAACATGTCAATATAGAACGGCTCTTTCTTTCCTTGCAATCCAATCTTATTTGCCACTTCTTCTTCTAATAATGTAACGGTTGCGCCGTTATCCAGGAAAGCAAGAACTTCCGTTTCTCCTTTCGATCCTTGAAGAATAACTGAAATAGCTCCAAGAATCGTCCGACTTCGGTTTTCATTTCTTCCTGTTTATCTTCGAGGAGTAGCTCCATTTTTATTTGCTCAATATCAAGGTCACCTGCAACTTTTATTTTCTTATTCTTCAGCTCTTTCACTTGATCGTTGAATATCATCATTTTCTTGGCGTGCTCGACCACAACTGTTCTTGTTTTTGCAACTGATGCTTTGAACGTGTGATACAAGCCACACTTGGATGATCTGGATGATCTTGCATATTGTGAAAATGCTTTGGGTTCATTTTCTTTCAATCTAAACCGCTTCGGTGGATGGCCTTTAAGACGCTCGCTCCTCCTTAAGTTGCCGTTCTGCTCCATATTACTCAAAAGGAAGAAATAAACAGTAAGATACCTTATTTAGACACACTTGTCCAGCTGTTGCTTGGCCCAACAGTAGCCAACGCTGACGGTGATTACTCTGATTCAAAATTAAAACTCCGGATGTAATCCACTGACGTTACGATCCGGTTCGAAGGACCAATGTTAGGGCACCAAATGTGCACCAAATCTCTTATTCAAAATCACTATATTTATTTTTCTGAATAATATTCAGATAATGGTACAATAAAACACTGAGAAAATTATATCTAATTGTCACTGTCAGAATTTTTTGTGACTGTTACATTATTAATTTTTACATTTGAAATACATTAAATATGAAACTTCACAATTTATATTGACGAAAAACCGTACAATAAATAATCTAATTTTATTCTTATATAATAATAATAATTTTTATTAATTAATTAATTTAAATCAGAAATGTCTGACCGTACAGTTATTTGGTACTTAAATCATGATGAATTTGATAAATCAATTTCATTTTTAAATATTCGAAGCAAAATAATAGATAAAGCATTAGATAGCATAAAAGATTTAGATATTTCAAGCTGAAATGATCTCTAAACACATTTAATATTAAACTTTAATGACAAAACAAACTCATCAACAATAATAAATGAATTATTAACAATTCAACATATAAAAAAAATGTTACTCGAGATTACAAAAGAAAAATGTGTGTCTTTCAAGTCACGTTTAAGTATTGAAGTAGATGATTTTATAGAAAAAATGGCTATAATAGAATTTTCTGAAAAATTAATAATAAATAATTTCCTTTCAATAATAGAAGATCCGCACAGAAATAATTTAACAAGAAACCCAACCAGCTTAACTTAAATCGAAATACTCTTACAAAATGATTTCCATTATCTAAAACCCAATCAATCCCCAATTAAACCTACAATTAATAATCGAATTTTTTCCAATTCTCCATTTAAACAATTTCCCAGAACGAATTTCCCTACTGGTCCTATTAACGTAAAAACTACTTCTCAACCAGTTTGCACCTAGAATGCAAGTAAAAAATGCTCAGGCAATTAAACCTACACCTTTGTCGACTCTAAGCAGACAAATCTGGCAACCAAATCAATATTATAATAGACAACCCAATTTTGCGTTTGAAAAATTTAGCAACACAGAATTTCAAAATTCAGATGTTGAAAATGAACAATTGGAATTTGCTGATAATTCAGATATGAATTACGAAAATTCCGAACAAAATTATTCTCATGATTAATCTTTTTTAGAAATTGCCCCTATAGATATAGAGGAGAAATAGTAAATATGTTGTGTAATTCGACATTACCATTTGTTAAAGTACCTGATTATTTAATATTATTAGATTCAGGCTCATCAATAAATTTAATAAGTAAAACTTATGTTTATACTAATAAAACTAAATTCACGATCTTCAACGAAAAATTCACATTTACAAGTGCTACCGGTGATCATATTGGAAATGAATATATTATTTTAAAAATCAAAGGCAAAGAAATTAAATGTTACCTACATAATTTTCATAAACTATTTAACGTTCATTTAGGAACACCTGCTTTAATAAATTTTAACGTCACTATCGATTTTTCAAATAATAATGTTAAAATTCAAAATAAAAAATTTAAACTTGAATAATGTAAATTTTCAAAATGTTGATAATATTCAAGTAAGAAAAGATCATTTAAATAAAGAAGATAAAAAGACACTTTCTAAAGTTATAATAGAATACAGATCTTTAATCCTTTATTTCCTATCCCGAAAACCCCCAAAGAAATAAAATTCTATCTAGGACTATTGGGCTATTATCGTAAATTTATCCCTTTATTTTCCGAAACAACTAAACCTATCACTAAAGTTTGAAAAAAGGTAATACAATAAATATAAATGACAAAAAATACATACAGTTGAATTTTTAAAAGAAGTCATTTCAAGGCCATCGGTATGAACAATGAATCCTTAATAGCGTGTTTTTCTCTCCCTCATGTTTATATGCATAAGAGAAGGATGGATAGAGTACGTCGCGCGGGTTTTCGTGATTTCATAATAAAGTACAGACATCCTCCACTAGCCAGTCGTTGTTGTGTGCAACGCAATGTATGTATAACATATGTTCAATATTATATCATATTTTTACTTTCTTTTACAGAGTAATAAGTAAGTATTGTAATCATGAAAAATTTCGAACTCGAGATTTCAACGGATATACATGTTTTGACCTTCCCTGAATCGAATGTGACTATTTTCGGCATGACGTCTGTGTGTGTGTGTGTGTGTGTGTGTGTGTATGTGTGTGTGTGTGTGTGTGTGTGTGTGTGTCTGTGAACGCTCTAGGGCCAAAACTGTCGAACGAAAAATTATGAAACTTCAAACTTAAGACTTGTATATACCCTAGATGTGCACCTCCTATTTTTGAAAAGAATATTCAAACCGGTAGTTCATGTTTACTCTATACATTTTTTGTTCTATCTCCAATATCACTAGAACGGCTACACTTACGGCAAAAATAGCAATATTCATAATGAAAGATATTAATATTTCGCACAACTTTTGTTTGAAAAGTTTCTTCATAAATTGTACCAGTTATGAGAAAACTGCTACGAAAAAACTCAAATATCTTATTTACGTTGCCATGGTGATACCTACAATTGTGACTAATTTTATTATTTTTAAAACGAATCAAGCATGAGTTACATCATTTGTTTCTTGTTTATTGAGAACAAACAAGCATTCCTTTGACAGTTATCTGTATGAATTAATATTTAAAATATTGATTTCTTATTAGAATACATTGTATCAGGTAAATTATTATAGAATCAATTTATATTATATATTTGCTGACATAATTAATTAACAATTTCAGAGTTTAACTGTGAAATTTGACTGTTTAAGAGTGAATACGATAAGTACTTCAAATTCAGATCCATTATAAATTGGTATAATTATCCAGTTATTTTCATTATATATTAATATCTATCTATTGAAAACTACGTAAAAGAAAGTTGAGTGCAGGCCACTCCAGATATTTTATTGAACACATAGGCGTTTCCACATTATTGTGCAATTGTTTCTGTTTCTGTCAGTTCTTAGTTTGTGCAATATTTACTACGTTTTGATCGATTTCGTGTGTTCTATTCGTTAAATTTTGTGTTATTGCTTCAACAATATTAAAAGTTTATTCTGTGCCTAATAATCTACAAAATTGCAATTAACAAAATGGGCGGAGCTAATATCTTGAGTCGTGTGGTGTATGTTTGACCTTGGAGTGACAACTGTTGAATCATTCGAACACAGTAAAAATTTATCAATTAACGCACCAATACTACAGTAACATGATTTTTCGAAAAAAAATATACTAACTACCGACGCTATCCAATATGTTTTACGGGCGGTATTAAGTCAAAATGTGAACGTCAGCTCTACTAATAGCATATGCTAGTACAACTTTAAATGACCACGAAATAAATTATGACGCAACAGAAAGAGAATTACTTGGTATAGTCTGGTCAACAAAATACTTTCGACCATACTTATATGGTCCTAAATTATAAATAAGAACAGATCATGAACCACTCATCTGGTTAATGAATTTAAAAGTAAACTCATAAGGTGGAAAATAAAACTCGATGATTATTCTTATGAAATTGAACATAAAAATGGAATTTTAAATAATTACACCGATGCTCTTTCAAGAATTAGATCTAAATTCAAAATTCATAAAATTTTTATTGAAATTTTCAACAAACCATGCAATTTAGTACACTGCATTTCTAAAGATAAACAATTGGGCAGAGGATTTGCAAAACAAGTAGATTCTAACTTTCAAAGTAAAAACTATTTAAATAACCAAAATAAAAACATTGGAGAAATTTTTATACAACCAATGCATAAGAAATATAAATTGTTTCACTTAATAACAAAATCAAATTATTTTTTTAAAACCAACGAAAAAGATATTATTAAATTATTAATGGATATAGTGGTTGGCACTTGGTGAATCATGATAATATTAAATAAAAGAACTCTTGGCTGTTTCACAATTATTTTTAATTTATTTCTACACGTGTTTGGACTTTACAGTCATCATCAGGAGTGAATAAAATATATACAAAACAGTTACAAGTAAACTTATTAACTAAATACAATATTGAGGAGGGGAGAGTTGTTTACATCAGTCTGTTCGTTAATAATAGGTATTTGAGAATTGGCGGCCTTTCTTATTTCTAAGCATTCTAGCAAGTTACGTCTTAATCCTTTAGTCTCAACGTGTAGGATTTTGTAGCAATAGATCTATGCCTCAATCAAAATTACTTTAATTATAATGATCAAGTGTACAAACAAACAGAAGGACTACCAATGGGTTCCCCTATTTCTCCCTTATTTGCAGAAATTTTTATGGATCATTTCGAACAAACGTTACTAAATCCACGTAATCCACATTTAAACAGTAATAGTTTTTGGGCAAGATATGTAGACGACATTCTGTGTATATGGACTAACAGACAATTAGAGACATTTCTTAACAATATGAACAATATTAACAAAAATATATCATTCACTTTAGATAAAGAGCATAACAAAGTCTTAAATTTTCTGGACATTTCAATAACAAAATATCTGGAGTGACGTGCACTCAACTTTCTTTTTCGCAATATTCACTGATTATTGATTATAAAAATATAAAATTTGAAAATAATAATCCAACAGAAACAATATGAAAACCAAGGTTACCTTATATAAATGAATGGGCGGAAAATTATACCAATACCAATTTGTAATGGTTTTGAAGTACTCTACAGAAATATTCTGAAATGTCATTTATCTAATTCAGTCTATTTTGTTTTCTTGTCGAAATATTGACAGGCGCTATATATATATATATATATATATATATATATATATATATATATATATATATATATATAATGAACACTACGTAAAAGAAAGTCCCGCGATGAACACAATCAATTTTTTTATTTTTTCTTCCA